>SJYO01050415.1:45662904-45789639 GCA_006410555.1 Capra ibex
ATCTTTCACTAGATCAAAGTAAGAAAATGTTCACCAACTGGTCAAAAGGGTCGTGGTGAACAATTTCTCTAACAGAAATGAGGTAACATATAAGAACGGAGGAAACAGTTTCTATTCCACAGGTATACACACACCTAAATAGAGACCCGAAAGATAAAACAAGGTAACTAGATATACAGACAGAAACACGGTCATGGTATGACAAAACTACTGACACCGAAACATCATCTCGGACTTCAGTCCGTTCAACTAAGGAGGTCAAGGTAAGAAGAAAGAGTTCTAACGAAACCGTTAAACTCCAAAAAATATAAAGGTATGTTTAGAACTTTAATAAACAAGATCAAGACACTTTTTATACCGACCATCGAACTATCCCTAACGTGACTTAAACATTTAACGAAACCCATCATATGAGTAAAAGTGATATAACTAAGAAGGCTAGGTACTTAGGAGAAAGTGAAAGTAGTTCTCCGAAAAATCGAGGAGAAGTGAAAGACGAGATTCCCACCACAGTAGACGTATAGACTCCAATAACTATAAAGAGGGCCGTTAGAACTAAGGTCGAACACAAAGAAGGTCAGGTCGCAAAGAGTACTACACGAGATGTATATTCAATTTATTCGTCCCACTGTTATATGTCGGAACTGTGTAGTTGGTCTTTATATATTTCAAGGAATAAATCATAAAGATTTTATACCAGTAGGGATTCACTCCAAGACTAACCAGACGACAGAGAATCGTCTCCCAACATACAAGAAAAATTTTTTTAGAACATTAAGAACTAAACTTACGGTCCATGGTACATGGTTTGTCATCTCTGAATTCATTTGTCATAAAAACGACCTTGACCCGTGTGGACAAAACGACCCTACAACTTAGTCAGAGTAACTCTTAATTCAACTTTAACCTAAGACGAAAATGTTATCAATAGAAGGTATGTGACGAAGTTTAAAAAGATTACAATGAACCAAAATCCCATCCACGACCTCCTAAAAGTTGCAAGGACAGGTGGAAGTCGAAGACCGATAGGGACACGTGGACACGATGTCTTCACAAGAGGTAGGTGCAAGAGGAGGAAAAGGGATGTGTCGGACGATAACCGAACAGTGATCCTCTTTCGATGGGACAAATACCCCTGGTCCCTACAAGAACTAACTCAACCAAATCAGAATGAGAACTCACCCCTAACCTCACTAGTCTCTGAAATATGCAAAACCCCTCGATCCTGATGCATTGTGATTATTACTCTGTTTGAGAGAAGAGATCCGACACTTGTTTTTTCGTCCACTATGACGGAGAAACACTCCTTTGACTTCAGGTCTCTTTTCTCTTAATTTCTTCTCGTTGTATTTCGGGAGAACTCACTGAGTGTGGATTCAGAATGAAATGGTCATAGAAAAGTGAATTTACTTGACTCTTTTTTAAAACCAAATTCGTTAAGACATCCAATTACTTAGAGACATCCAATCAAACAATTGGATGTTGATTTTCGTAGGACTCACTTTTTTGGTGGTACTCGAGAGTACTAGAAGGGAACCTTCACTCTCATGATTTCTTTGTGTAATTTCGGGACTCAAAGACTACTATGACACTTTGAACTTGATAGATCGTGGAACCTTCGGTCCAATGCGGAGACGGAACCAGTGGGGTAAGTGGATTGTCCAACTATAGACTGTCTTTTTGATGCCTCGTGGTTAAATATGACACAGACTTAACATGGTCCAACAAATTCCGACGTACCCGAAACTCTGGATTTCTTTAAAATATCCTTCAATTTCCACGACTGTGGATTGGATAGACATAGGAGATCTCTGAAGACTTGTAATAGAAGTCCTCAAAATAACAAATTAAAACCGACATTACGGTAGATTTCTTTATCTCGTTAGTATAATACTCAAGAATTGATATTCCCTGTTACAGAGTCATAAAATAACGAAACCATTTTATAACACTTAAAATTTTTCATGTTTTTTCTGTTTCGATTTTGAGACGAACGGTGTCTTTTGGTGACATATGTACTATCACTTATTATAAAGTGTCTAATAGATAATTCGTACATAAACTTGTATATACATATGTCTGGTTTCCATTGACCTATAATACTTCCATGTTAGACGTAAAAAATGATTTGTTATACGTACTCGAAAGAGACAGTAAAATGTAACTAAGATATAAAGGGTATCGTGGTATAATATCCTTGTAACTCTTTAAATAGAAATAATTAAGTGTCAAAATTATTAATGGGAATACATGTGTCGGACAAATTTTGGTGAAATAGTATTTGATAATAAGGTACTAAGGGTCTGTGACTGACCAAGTCTTAACCCTTTCCTCCTACTATTTGATATATGACAGTGGGATGTGTAAATTCAATATACGTCTCATGTATTACGCTTTACGGTCCGACCTACTTAGTGTTCGACCTAACGGTCTTCATAGTCGTTGGAGTCGATACATCTACTATGGTGAGATTACTGTCTTTCACTTCTGCTTGATTTCTCAGAGAGCTACTCCCACTTTCTCCTCTCATTTTCTCGACTGAACTTTAAGTCGTAATTTTTTGACTCTAGTACCGTAGACCAGGGTAGTAAAATACCGTTTATCCACCCCTTCGTTACCTTTGTCACTCTCTGAAATAAAACCCCCCGAGGTTTTAGTGACGTCTACCACTGACACCGGTGCTTTAATTTTCTGTGAACGAGGAGTCTTCCTTTCGATACTATTTGGATCTATCGTATAATTTTTGGTCTCTGTAGTAAAACGACTGTTTCCAGGTAAATCAGTTTCAATGCCAAAAGGGCTGTCAGTACATGTCTACACTCTCGACCTGGTATTTCTTCCGACACACACACACACGTGTACGAGTCAGTACAGTCTGAGAAACGTCGGGGTGTCTGATATCGGGTGGTCCGAGGAGACTAGTACCTTAAGGGGTCCGTTCTTATGACCTCACACAACGGTTTGTTCCGAGACGTAACTTCTTGACTACGAAAGTTTAACGTCACGACCCCTTCTGGGGACTCTCATGAAACCTGACGTCCCTTTAGTTTGGTCAGTTAGGATTTTCTTTAGTTAGGACTTATAAGTAACCTTCCTGACAACGACTTCGAGGTTATGAAACCGGTGGATTACACTTCTCAGTTGAGTGACCTTTTCTAGGATTACGACCCTTTTTGTCTTCCGTTTCCCTCTTCCCCTGTCTTCTCCTACTCTATCAATCGTAGTGGTTGAGTTACCTGTACTTAACTTGTGTGAGACTCTCTATCACCTCCTTTCTCCTCGGACCACACGACATCAGATACCCCAGCGTCTCTCAGCCTGACCTGAATGACTGACTTGTTGTTTTTACATATGAAATGTAAAACTATGTATAACATGTTGAGACTGTTTAAACATAAAAAATGAAGAAGGTTATTTTACGTAACAAGAACTTCTATATCTAATCGTTCGTTTTCCTTTAGAATAGGATTATTAGTTATGTAAACTTTTTTACAGATCTTTTTAAGTTATAAAAAGGAAAGGAATGATTTTTATTTTAATGGTATACTAGGTGGTTAGGGTAAGGACCGGTATGTAGACCTGGTTTGATATTAAGTTTCTCTATATACGTGATTATACAAGTCTCGTCGTGATAAGTGTGGTGGTTCTTTACCTTTCGTTGGATTTACAGGTAACTGTCCACTTACCTATTCTTCTACGTCGTGTATTTATATCACCTTATACTGAGTCGGTATCTTTTCTTACTTTAGTACGGTAAACGTTGCTGTACCTACGTTGATCTCTAATAATGTGATTTGCTTTATTCAGTCTTTCTCTTTCTGGTTGTGGTATGCTATAGTGAATGTACACCTTAGATTTTATACTGTGTTTACTTGTGTAGATACTTTGTCTTTCTCTTAGTACCTGTGTCTCTTGTCTGTCCACCAACGGTTCCCCAACCCCCTCCCTACCTCATCCTCTGACGAATCGTCTGTATTCGAGAATATATATGTTACCTATTCGTTGTTCCAGGATGACCTATCGTGTCTCTCGATATAAGTTATTAGGATACTATTTGGTGTTACCTTTTCTTATAAAATTTTCTTTAAAAATTAACTAAATGAAACGACATGTCATCATTAATTGTGTTGTGACATTTAGTTGATATGAAGTTGAAAAAAAGGAAAGAAACATACTCACCCTTTTCATACCACTATATTTTAAACTGTTTTAAATTCAGGAGGTTTGAACAGTGTCTAGGACGATTTCTCCAGACTTAACCTGTTTCCGATATATCTTTGGTCAGTCTAGTTTTCCTAAAATTACCTTTATACCTTCGATCTTTCGGTTTATAACATTAAACTTGTATAATAATTCTTTCATAAATGACAATCATTGGTATAGACTGTGAAACGTTTATAATATCATTTTGACAGAATTGTGTGTCCCGTCCTCATTTTTAAGTCAATACATTTTACGTCGTAAGGTAAAAACGGTTCAATTGGTCTTTGTGACAAAATAGTCAGACATAACAGGAAAATTTCACGTGTATCCATATGTGTACATGTGTGTGTGTGTGTCTCGATTTGAATTGGTCTATCATGTGACATCTCTTTCTCTGGTTTACGATTCTTTAAGTCGGGTAGGGACGACTACTCCCTGTTTACCCCTCCTGGTCAGGGTCCCCCAATTTGGTTTAAGTACAGTAAATTCTAACGTTATGACGGGTGCAAGATGTAAAGTTTATTACAAATACAAATGAATAAACGAATGTAATTCCACAGAACGTCCTAAGGAGGAGGTTTATGTAAAATTCAAAAAAACCCCCCCTTTTAGTCGAGTTATTTTTAAAGTTTGCACTGTGAAAATGTATGAAAATCAGTAAATCGTTTTTTCATGACTCGTGGATGTAACTCAACCTCTGAATCGTTACATACTTTGGGGAAGAGAATTATTCGAATGTAAGGTCACCTACACTTAAATCCATACGAATAGTGACATATTTAATCCCGAAGGGTGCACCGATTGGTATGAGTACAGAAAAGATTCGAGATCATATTCTCGACTAATTTCAGTGACGTCACTGACTATAAGTACAAGAGTACTTTAGGGTATACCTTGGGAAGAGTAATCTATTCAGAGACGACATACCTGATGACATTTACAACTACAACTCGTCTTTGTAATGTAAAAGTACTTTCTTTAATAAAAAGATGATACTCTTGAGTTCACTCACCTTTTAAAGTCGAGAACAAACTTCTGAAGTCTTGTTTTACCTTGTGGTGTAATGTCTTGAAACGGAGACATGCCTCAGAGACTACGTCCTATTGGGAATGATATGAGAAGTGAACACATCTTAAATAGTGACACCTGAGAAACTACTTAATCTTCTGGACTTGAGGTTGCCTTTGGGAATGGTGTGCGTAGTGTAAACATCCCAAAGAGAGGACACACCTGAGAGACTACTCGGACCTCCAAACTAGAGACTGACTTCGGGAAAGGTGTGTGAAGTGTAAACATACCAAAAAGGGGTCACACCTGAGACACTACCCGAACTTCTGAACTTTTGGGTGACTTCGGGAACGGTGTGACAAGTGTAAATATCCCGGAGGGAAGACATACCTGGGAGACTACCCGAACCTCCGCCCTTGAGAGTGACTTTGGGAAGCACGTGTGACGTGTAAACATCCCAAAGGGAGGCCACACCTGGGAGACTACACGAAGTTCCGCACTCGAGACTGACTTCGGGAAGGGTGTGTAGAGTGTAAATATACCGAAGTGAGACCACACCTGAGAGACCACCGGAACTTCTATACGAGAGACTGACTTCGGGAAGGGTGTTTGGAGTGTCTACATACCAGAGAGAGGTCTCACCTGTGAGACTACCGAGACTTCCATTCTGGAGACTGACTTCGAGAATGGTGTGAGTAGTGTGACCATCCCAAAGAGAGGACACACCTGAGAGACTACCCGGTTTTCTCAACTCCGGAACGACTTCGGGAAGAGTGTAAGAGGTGTAAATATCCCAAAGAGAGGACACACTTGGGAGACTACTTAAACTTCTAATTTCGAGGTTGACTTCGGGAAGGGTGTGAGGAGTGTGAACTTACCAAAAAGAGGGCACACTTGGGAAACCACCGGAACTTCCACACTTGAGGCTGACTTCGGGAAGGGTGTGAGGAGTGTGAACATACCAAAGAGCGGCCACACCTGAGAGACTACGGGGACTTCCATACTTAATGCTGACTTCGGGAAGGGTGTACGGGGTGTAAACATGCCAAAAAGAGGGCACACCTGAGAGACTACCCGAACTTCCATACTTGAGGCTGACTTTGGGAATAGTGTGAGGAGTGTGAATATTCCGAAGAGAGGGCACACCTGAGAGACCACTTGCAATTCTTGTCTAGATACTGACTTCGGAAATGGTGTCCACGACGTAAACATGCCGGAGAGCGGTCACACCTAAGAGACTACTAGAAAGTCAAAGCTTAAGGTCAACTTCGGTAAGGGTGTGTGGAACATTCCAAAGAGAGGTAACACTTAAAAGACTACCGGAACTTCTATGCTTGAAACCGACTTCGACAATGGTGTACACATTGCAAATATCCCAACAAGGGATCACACCTGATAGACTACCAAAACTTTTACACTCCGGTCTGACTTCGGTAATCGTGTACGGAGTCTTAATATGCCTTAGAGAAGGTACACTTGAGACACGACTTACAAGTCTAGACTTAATGGTTACTGTGGAAAGAGTGTGAGGTGCAGACACATAGCAAAGAGAAGTCACACCTAAAAGACTACCCGAACTTCTGTTCTTAAGAGTAATTTCTGTAAGGGTAAGAGGAGTCTAAGTACCCTAAGGAGGAGCTACATCTGGGATTGTTATGATGATTCCAGATTCGATACTGACTTCGGAAAGAGTATGTACGACGTAGATAGTCTGCAGAGAGGAGGCCCATATTCAAGTGTACACAATACTCTCCTCGTGACTAACTACGAGAGGGACATAAGTGTAAATTTACCGAAGAGAAAACGCACAGGAAAGACTACGCTGACGTCTACACTTAAGAGTTTTTGTGTTACTAGAGGAGATGTTTGTGAGACTACTTATACTCCTTGACTGGACATTGATGTCAGGAAAAGTGTACCTGACATACATGCTCCGAAAGGAAGATTCAGATTAACGACTACTTAAAGTCTCGACCTCAGTAACGACTTCCGAAAAGACATGAGTAATGGTCCTATCCCGAAAACGGGACAAACTTATACTAATTCGTTACTTTGGAAGTACTGTAGAAGAGGTGTCAGTACCGTCGATCTCAAAAAAGGACAAGACACATGTGGGTCTAATAGTGGCACTACACTCTAGGTTGACTACGACAGTCTAAATGTCTTTAGTAAAAGGCACCTTTGAACGACTGTAGCTGTGACTATTAATGCACTGAGACATTCCATGTAAAAGGAGGTTCTTACCACCCGAGCGGTTCTCCCTTTAAGAACTGAAAAATACAGTAACCTTGGCAGAGGATACACTCAGTTCTGCATCAAGAGTAGAAGTCTTTAGACTTAACCATAAGGAGGGGTTTGGACCGTCTCCCTTAGTAGAACAAAAACGTTGACTCTTTATAAGAGAACCTTCAAAGAGTACCTTAGAACTGTGGGTCAATTGGACGGACGTGGAACAACGGTCCTGACGGTCCACCTTTCGTGAAACCCCCTTTTCGTCGAATTAGGGTGAAGAACTTATGAAAGGTATAATACATCTGAGAACCAAGGATATTCTTATTTCTCTAAAATCTGTACACGTGTTACTTACGAAAATGAGTCTCTAAAGTTCTAAGACGTGAATCTAGTACTGTATTTTGAAGTTATTTGACCTCCTTTGAAACAATGATGGAGACTGTTATGAATCTTATAGTAAATGGAAACCGATGTGGTCCTTATCTTCATCCTAGGTGTCTTAAACCCGATACGTATACGGAGTTTTAGCTGATACGTTACGTCGGACCTGTAGTTTCTACCACCGAGAGAAGTTTTCCGGACCAATTTGGTACCTGTGTAATAGTACCCGACGGACCTCTAAGGTTCCTTTTTTGTCTTCCCCCATCAGAGTTTGACCTTTCTTATATCAAAGTTCGCCTGTTTACACAAAACGGTGTGTTTTCTAACACACAATTTACGACACGTCTACTTCCATTTGTCTCTGGACATTAGCTGAGAACTCCAGAACATACCGGATAGAGATTACTCAGGTAAAAGTACTCTAATTACTCAAGAGGATACAGTAACATTCGGTATTGGTCAAAATTGAGGAAAATTTTCTATAAAACGTTAATGGTTCCCGGTACCCCGTCCACTTTACACTTTGTGACACTGTCTTAACGTGCCCGTTCTACCCTTAAACGAGATACTGAGTTCTTTGAGTTTGGTCCCGAGACATTGTTGGATCTCGCCACCCTACTCTCCCCTCCACCCTCCCTCCCAGTTTTCCCTTCCCTGTATCCATATGGATACCGACTAAGTACAAATATAAACCGTCTTTGGTTGTGTTATGACATTTCGTTTATAGGAAGTTTTTTCTTAACGTGTCCGTTCAAAGTACCAGGAAACTCCGTTGAATTGTTCGTTTTGAGTGACTTGTGACTGAAACAGTAAAACGACTATTTCATGAAATTGCAAATCCCTTAGACTCCGTGACCTTCTCAACTTCTACCCATACAAACCCACCTTTACCGAACAGACAATCAATGATTTCGAGTCCAATAGTCGTCCGTCGTATAATAAGTGTAGGATCACTCTTGATATGAATAAGGGCCTCTTATTCACCAGGTTGTCCCGACTTCGTTATTGTACGTGAGAGGATTATGAACCGTTTTATAATTAAGAGAAAGTCATAGGTTCCACTCCCCTTTTTCCGTCATTTTCCCCTAAAAAAGAGTATCGCACTTATAACAGAAGTTTACGTTATTAAGAAGGAATCGACGAACACAAAAGGACAGAGATTTGTGACCTCGCACAGTGTGTGTTCCTTCGCGTGAAACGACACACGAGACAGGGCGGGAGTGACGGATCTTGTGCGGATCACTTGTCGTCGACGAGTCGTTCGTAAATTACTTATCTGGTGTCGAACTCAGTAAGAGTCAGTGTCTTGACTTTCCCGTACGTACACATTCAGTGAAAAATACCCTTTCTTCGACCACTACCGTTAAAATGACGTGTCGACCTTTCGACATACTCTCCGTCCCAATGTGAGTCAATAGTGAACGGTCACTCTTTTCGTTTCCAGTGTTCTTAGAACACCTGACACAGAAAAATTAAAACTTTTATTGGAAACTTTACCACGTCAAAAAGAATGTGTTTTAGAATGAGAATCGGGGTGAGATAGCGGTTGAAAATTTTGTTCCATTTTTTTTTTTTCCCACTGTGACTGCTGACACACCGTTGTCCGACACCCCGTTACGCAACCGACGTCCCGGATAGCATACAGGTACTCATGAGTGGAGTCATGAATTTTTGTTCTTACGAATCGTCACAGAAGCCAAAGAGTTTTCGTTCCGAAAGTCAATAATATGATTGCAAAACGGTGGATTTCTACTTTACCTCAAGGGACCACCAGGTCACCGATCCTGAGGTGTGAGGGTTACGACCCCCTGGGCCCAAGGTAGGGACCACTCCCTTGATCTAGGGTGTGCGACGTTGATTCTGGACCATGCGACGTACGTTGTACGTCGTATATCGATTGACGACGTACAATGTCGGTGTATAACCTAATACATCGTTACTAAAAAAAAAATTTTTCTCAATATTAGAGTCTAACCCTCCCTAAAGGGGTTCCATGGTACTTCCTCTTTTTAATCATGAAATTTTTATTCTTATATATAAAAGTTTTAAAACGTACTTATATTCCATATTTGTACAATTATATACCTTTATGATTTATTATTCCATGAAGTTTTATACTGTAATGTAAGGATGACTATGATAGTCCGTCCCCCTGATCGTGTGGTGCCGGGATCGAGACAAAAACATATCGGATCCTTGTTCTTGTCTAAAATTTAAAAAATTTGACCACATTCTTTTTTGTAAACCAGAGAAATTGTCTCTAGTTTATACCAGTCGTTTTGGATTTTATAAATGGTAGACCTGGAAGTCTCTTTTTCAAACGACTGTAAAAGAGACTTCTCATACAACGGACATACTGGAACTTGGACTTGACTCTATTGTTGTCTTTTTAGTATCTTCGCTTCGTTAAACAAAACTTTAAAAGTTAACTGAGAGTAAGGATGGGTCCTCGTAAAGGTCGACGTGTCGACACTGGTACCGAAAACTGTAGTCTAAGACTCCTGAGTTCTTTGTAATGATCTTACAAACCTGAGTGTATCTACAGGTCGAACCTTCAAGATGAAATCTTTCTTTTAATGTCGGGTCATGGGGGAACACTTGTGCTACGTTTTTAGGAGTTGTTTTATAAGACTTAAGTTGTGTGTAATTTTTTAGCATGTTCTGTTAGTGTATCCTGAATAAGATCCTTACGTTCCTACCAAGTTGTAGAAGTTTAGTGATGTACCCTGTGGGTTATAATCGTTTTACTTCCTATTTTTAGTATACTAGTTTTCGTTGTTTTCGTTTTTATTTGTTCACCCTGATGTAGTTTGATTCTTCGAAGACGTATCGTTTCCTTAGGTTGTCGTTTTACTTTTTCGTTTGAATGACTTACCCTCTTTTATAAACATTTAGTACATAAACTATTCCCCAATTATAGGTTTGATGTATCTCTTGAGTATGTTAAGTTATCGCTTTTTGTTTGATAAGTTAATTTTTTTTCACCCGTCTTCTGGACTTATCTGTAAAAGGGTTTCTTCTGTGTGTCGACCGGTTGTCCAAGTATTTTTCTACGAGTTGTTGTAATTAGTGGTCCCTTTGCGTTCAGTTTTAATGTTACTCGATAGTTGAGGGTAGACAACCTACCGATAATAGTCTTTCTACACACACACACGAGTCAGCGAAGTCAACACAGACTGAGACGCTGGGTTACCTGACGCCGAGTGATCCGAGATTCTGTTCTTTACTGTTTGCGATCGTTCCTACATCTCTTTTCCCTTCCGAACGTGTGACAACCACCCTTGTATTCAACCACGTCGGTGATACCTTCAACAATACCTCCAAGGAGTTTTTTAATTTTTATCCTGATATATTAAGTCGTTAAGATGAAGATCCATAACTAGACTTCGTTTTCTTTTGTGATTGAACTTTTCTATGTCGGGTGTCCCAACGTTTCTCAGTCTATACTGACTTGTTGTTTACATGTAACATGTACATGTGACGTCTTAATAAATATTGTCAGTTCTATTTCCTTGTTAGAATCACAGGTGACTACCTATTTGCCTATTTCTTGTAAGTTATTATTTATTTTCACTTTAGAACGGTAAATGTTGTTATGTCCATCTGGAACCTCCGTAAATTTCTGTTTATGACGAGCTAGAGATAATATACACCTTAGACTTTGGTGAGGGGTTGTGTGTGTGTGTGGTTCTTTCGAGTGTCTATTGTCTACCAACCAACGTTCTCCGTCGTCAAACCCCTACCCTCTTTATCCACTTGACTGAAAAAAAATTAAATTTGTTTGACTTATTTTAATTTTTTTTTTTTCCTTTGACATCGATCCAGTTCTCTCACAATGTATCATCTCCTACCCTCTCATTCTTCATTCTGGTCTTACTCTTCTATTTCTTGACCCGTAAACTGACTCCTTCAATTACGCTCTCACAGAGTGGACTTTAACGACGAACCCTCCCGTCTAATAGGAAATCGTGACTAGTAAAGACTATAAAGAAAATCAACGGACCGATAAGAATTGGAAAATCCTTATTCCTCATGGATAGGCACTTATGATTTCCTGTGGATGTGTCTTAATCCTGTCCGCAAGTTTACTTCTGTTTGCTGTGAGACCTCATAGAGAGATAGTGTACCAAATGAGATATAGACAACCGACGGAGTCCCTCCTGACTTCTGTCACTTCTGGTGCCCACATAATTGACTGAGGGAGTAAGTTCCGTGTGTCGTTTCGTTCGGTCCACTGGTCTTCGTCTTCGTAGTGACTCTGTCCAGACTACCCGTCGTTCACCCGGTCACGTCGACCCTGTCTTCTTCACTCGATCCTATCGTCTTCAATCTCGTCACTCCCATGTCTGTGGAGTCCCGGACTGGGGAAGACTGAGCACAAGACCCTCCCCGAGAGACCGACGACCCACTGACGGCCTACCAAGAGTGGACTTGTGGGTAGAGAGACCCAGAGGTAGTAGTTTGCGAGAAGAGAGAGGTCGACCTTATATTCGAGACCAAACTTCCCGACTAAAGGACATTTTTTCCTCTCTTCTCGTTTTCAAAAGTTAAAAGTGGTTCAGGTTGGACACCAAAAAACAAAAAAAAAAAAGGGGAGGACTTAGTATAAAAACAAAAAAACCCAAAAAAAAGGAAGAAGACTAAGTACAAAAACCTCAGTATAGATTCTTTGGAAACGGATTGGTTCCAGTACTTTTAAAAGAGGCCACAAAGGTAGATGTTCAAAGTGTGACGACGTAAAATGTAATCCGGGAAGTAGGTGAAACTTAATTAGAAAGTAAAACATCCACCCTCCGTACGTTTATATACGTATGCCTTCAGGTTCACAAAGTCGTGATAGACAACTTTTTGATGAAAGAGGTCACTTGACGGACCCGGGGACGTCATCTCAACGAATAAGGCAAGTGACGTTATTTGTTTAGGTGATTCTTCACAGCTCCCAGCGTTAAGTAAGAGGGTAGGAGGAGGTTGATCTGGATTTTGATTTCCGTATCTCTCAATATTTGACATAAGGCACCGATGAAGGTGCTTAGGAAAGAAAAGGCAAATGACACCAATTCCATAAGGAAAGTTTGTGTTAAGTAAAAAGAAAAGTTACTAGTGGTGAAGTGTAAGAATAAATGAAAAACCTTACACAACTTGATTTATAAAAGAATTTTCTGAAAAAACTGCACCGAGTAAAGAATTTTCAGACATAACTTAAACAATGTCATAACGAAGACCAAATAGGAAACAAAACAAAAAAAAACCGGCGCTCCGTACACCCTAGAATCAAGGGGTTGGTCCCCAACTTGGACGTAGAAGACGTGACCCTCCACCTCAGAACTAGCGACCTCGTGGTCCCTTCAGGGGATTGTATAAAAGTTTTCAGGTTTGATCTGTCTTTCCACAATGAGTCTGTTCACACTGAGAGAGTTTGTAGGGAAGGTGCGGTAGTGTTGAGTGGTAACTGTTCTTTGATTTAAGTACTAAAGGACTAATTAGGAACACAACGAATGTATATAAATGAATAAAAGGGAATGTGTTTGATCATCCATATGATAATTACGAGAAAACATGAACCAATAGAAGTCCCTTTTAAGGATGTCCACTCAACGACTCTTTCCCATTTAGGTATCAAGACAACGACGATTCAGTAAAGTCAGCACAGGCTGAGACACACTGGGGTATCTGCCGTCGGGTGGTCCGAGGGGACAAGGACCCTAAGAGGTCCGTTCTTGTAACCTCACCCAACGGCAACGGAAGAGGTTATCAAGACAATCTGTGACAGTTTAAGAAGAGGTATCCCCACCATAGCACAACGTAAGGGTGACAGTTTTGTACTTTCACGAAATAAGGGGTGTTGGAACGGGGGGGGGGTTTTATCACAATTCAAAGACTTAAGACCCCCTGAAGGGATCGCCAGGTCACCAATTCTGAGCCCCGAAACTGACGACCCCGGACCCAAGTTAGGGACCAATCCCTTGCTTCTAGGGTATTGAAAGTACTCTGTCTGTTTTTTTTTTTTTCAAAAACTTAAAAACGATTGGAGTACTTACTTTTTACCACAAAGTCATATTAAACTTAATCATGGAGAGAATGAAACTTACTTTGACTTATTTATAAGTATACATATATATAAATATATAAACGTACATACACATACATGTACTTATGTCCACATGTGTGGGTCTGTGTGGGGATTAGGATCGAGATTCGGGACTCTGATCCTTTGTTTCTATGGTGTCACCGTTCCTGTCAAGGATCGTAGGTTCCGGATAAGACATTGGAAAGGTATATTGTCGTATCGAAACCCATATTGTCGAAAATCACTCAGGAGTCTCAGGAGATCATTTAATAAACTCCGAGACCCGTAGGGGGTCGAACGGTGACCACAGTCTCACATCAGGAGTCCTAAGGACTTGAGCCGGACGTGTGTCTTCGTACATCCGTATAATCCCGGCACCGTACACATTTAATGGGAGTATACCAAGTCTATATTTAATACGTATACCCTTTTCTCGTAAGTGTATTTACTATTTCATTTACCCCACTTTATAATGAGATCCACACACACGACGCGAGTCAGGATAGACTGAGAAACAGTGGGTGCCTGACATCGGACGTTCCGAGGAGACAGGTACCCTAAAAAGTCCGTTCTTATATTCTCACCCAACGGTAAAAGAGGAGGTCCCGTAGAAGAGCTAAATCCCTAGCTTGAATTCGAGGACACAAAGGACGTAATATCCTCCTACGAAATGGTAACTCGGTATCCATTTTCGCTATCCCCATAAGAACAAGATATGAAAACGTTTAAAAGACATACAAACTTCCATACAGTGATTTCGTCTTTTTGCTTTTATGGAGTCTTTTTGGTGTCGATGTCAATGACCGTGGTACTTTTAGACTTTTCGACGTCGTTGAGTTGAAATACCCCGTCCTGGTGTTCGAGGGGTAAGTATAATTATCAAGTTCCCTGTCTAAAAAAAGGACCTGTCTTTGTATGACAGAGACAGAGACCCTAATGATCCTGAACATCCATGGATTCGATTCTCCTGCTAAAATCCTCAAGGTCTCGAAGTTTACTGACGTGGGTGTTTCCATAGGGTCCTCCGACTGTGACTCAGGGGCTCCGCGACACGAGTGGGTGACTCTCGTCCAAGGCCTTCAAGAGGTCGTAGTGAAGGACCATGTCGAAGGAGACTCGGCTCAGGTCGTCGGGGTCGAGGAGGAGCCACTTCTGGTGCCGGTGCAGGAACTTCCTGTGACCGAGGATACTGTGGTTTGTGTGTGTGTGTGTTACAAATACCTTCTCCCTGTCGGGGCTCTTTCACAGTTCCTGTCCTCCACCAAGGCCTAAGGGTTCCTGGCTCAGTGTAAAGACGTCGACGGAAGACAAACGGAAAGTGTGACGACTAAGCTGGGTGGTCTTTCCGACGTCCTTTTCCTTAGGAACGTGAAATTTGACGACGGAAAACTGTCATGGGGACATCCATTCAGGGGTCTCGAGACGACGTAACGTACCCGACGATCTTTTCGAAATCAAGGTTGTCACACGTTACCTCAGACAAAAGGGAGAAAAATATATGTATATGGCGAGTAAACTACACGGTCTGAATGTCCCGTACTCAGTGAGAAGGATAGGTTCATACCTCGGGGAGGAGACACGGGGGTATGTCTACACGTCGCAAATACCTGTGTCGAGACCCCGGAGTGAGACGACACCCCGGGACCTGGGTCAGGAGTGGGAGAGAAGTAGACGTCCGACCATTGACATGGAATCCCATGACCATTATTATTTTACTCACTGATATCCATTTTGTGAATCCTTGTCACGGACCATGTATCGTACATGGGTTACACACGTATGATTCAGTGAAATCAACACAGGCTGAGAAACACTGTGATATCTGACATCGGGTGATCCGAGAAGACAGACACCTTAAGAGGTCCGTTCTTGTGACCTCACCCAACGGTACTGGAGGTCCTCTAGAAGGTTGGGTCCCTAGCTTTGGCGCAGAGAAATATAGAGGATGTAATCGTCCGTCTACCCAAGGAATGGTGATCTCAGTGGACCCCTCGGGTCAAGTTAAGTCGGCGAGTCAGCACAGGCTGAGAGACGTTGGGGTACTTGGCGTCGTGCGGTCCGGAGGGACAGGTAGTGGTTGAGGGTCTCAAGTGAGTTTGAGTACAGGTAGCTCAGCCACTACGGTAGGTCGGTAGAGTAGGAGACAGTAGGGGAAGAGGAGGACGGGGGTTAGGGAGGGTCGTAGTTTCAGAAAAGGTTACTCAGTTGAGAAGCGTACTCCACCGGTTTCATGACCTCAAAGTCGAAGTCGTAGTGAGGAAGGTTTCTTGTGGGTCCCGACTAGAAATCTTACCTGACCAACCTAGAGGAACGTCAGGTTCCCTGAGAGTTCTCAGAAGAGGTTGTGGTGTCGAGTTTTCGTAGCTAAGAAGTCCTCGGGTTCATGGATTATTTACGATTGATAATAATACTAATGATAATGGTAGTAGTGACGACTGTAAAGTGAAGTCCCGATGTGTCATTAAGTTCCTTAACCACCAACTCTTATATCACTCGACTATATTTATTACGTACGAATGAATCAAAGTCTCATATATAATAATTGTTACAACGTTCTAACAAAGGTATATCTGGAATCAGGGATCTTGAGACGACCAATAGAGGACTTCTATTTAATGTTTCTCATCTTTACCATTACAACTTCTTTTTGTTTGAAATTTCAAAACTCTGGTATTACCGTTCACAAAGGAGGTTTTTCTAAAAGGAATTAAATAAGACGTAGGTTCCTTCATATTTAAAGATTCGGAGGTATGAGACCTGTTGTTGCCTGTACTTATGAATTTTCGGTTTTTTGAAACTATTAGAGTCTTCAGTTAAACCCTTCGGTTTTGATCAATAGAGCTTTTGAACGTGTTTTAACTATTCGTTAAGGAGAGAAAAGTATACAAATGACCAGTAGAGACAAAGAACGAAACATTATTGTAAGTAAATGAACCCCTGTGATTCCGGAAAAGAAGGTATATACTATATTTCTGAAAAGAAGGATGGAACAATAGAAAATTAAAAATAAACGATTATCCCTTTAAATTTAAAAGATTTACTTCTGGACGAGTTGTGACGTAAACAAGACCGACCTCGAAGTTTGTAGTGTTGAAGTTCAGAACCAGAGACTTACTCTTGAGACCAAACCAAACAAAAAAGTAAAAACGAAACACAGAGAAAGGTGGGGTTGTCATACGGACTATGAGAACCAGGTCTTTCTGAAACCTTAACCGGTCTGTGCACGGATGACATCTTTGGACTTGTCCTAGACTTGAATGTACTTGGAGAATAAAAGTACAACTGCCACTTCTACTAAGTCAGGGAGAGTCTCGTCACTTATCTCTTTCAATGGACACAGAAAAAAAACCTCATATCAAAGAAATGTTTCAACACTATCAAAGACGATGTGTCACAGACATACTGAATGTCATACTGATTTTAAAATGTTAATTCATGGACATGACGAGATTATTTAAGTACTTACCATATTGTGTCTTTCCATGTGTGTGTGTCTGTGTCTGTGTGTGTTTCTTTCGAAAGTCCAGGACCTTTCTTTCTTAGATCTCGAAAAACTTACTTTTGTCGATTGTGAGAAAAAGACTCAAGTCGGAGTCATACTAAGACAATCTGTTTTGATGAGAAATCGATAGAAATATGTCTCAGACACCCCATGGTGAATTTTTTTGAATAATTTTTTTTAAAAAAAATTTCAAAACTCAGGGATCTTGTAACCTGTTTATTATAATCTTAAGAGAGTCTTAATGAGACTCATTTCTAATTTATATCCCTTTTACTAAGACAACACATTTCGACGTTCTTAGTAGTTCTGCAATTTCCAACACTTACTCCTTATGAAAAAAATTTTCCTCCTCTCACATATTATCAAGTGACTTTATTATCTACTGTTTTTAACTCACGATATTAGAATACACTTTTTTTCTGTTAAGATTTAACATAGATAATAACGTTCAGATCAATACTTACGTGCACTTTTTATTTGTATTTTTTTGTTCACTAAACATCCGTCCCATTATTACACACCCGGAAGGGTAAAATTTTTAAAGGTAAGAGAAAATGTGATAATCAACACTTTTTGCACCATTATATATTTTTGACTCTTTCCTTTAAAATTTCTTTCACTTGGTTGTCTCGTACCGTGTGTTTACCATAATTTACGACGGTAAGAAATGAGAACCGTTCCTTCTGTTTATTCCATAGGTGACTCTTTACTTTAATGGACAATTCACTGTCTTTATTTTTTAGGTTGAGTGGACCTTGAAGTAGTAGAAGAACAGGAAAAGGACCCCTTTCCGTCTCTGGACTTCTCTGTGTTTTGGTCCTTCTCCGGTACTCCCTCCCCCTTTGCGTAGAGACACGTTTAGTCTTTTTCCACAGGAAAGAGGACCCGTCTACGTCGGTGTGTGTGGAAGTGTCCGTCCCACACCCGCCCCCAGATTGGTAGGGATCCGATTGGGCCGTCCTACGGGTGGCCGCTCCCCGTCGGACGTGGCGGTGTGGGACGTCGGGAGTGTGTCGAGCTCGGAGGGGTCTAAGCGTGACACTTGGACCCCTTGTACCTTTTCCTCTGTGTCAATTCACCCTGTCCTTCATGGAGACCCCTTTTAAACGAAAATTTTGGAGATTAATGATATATAAACGACGTGTAAACGAGATATAAGGAACACACACACGATTCAGTGCAGACTGAGGACCACTGGGTCGTCTGACATCGGGTGGTCCAAGGAGTCAGGTACCTGAGTTCGTTGTTATGACCTCACCTAACGGTAAAGGAAGAGGTCCCCTAGAAGGGTTGGGTCCCTGGTTTGGGTATAGAGAACGTAGAGGACGTAACCGTCCGCCTAAGAAATGGTGACGTGGAGGACCCTTGACGAGATATAACCGTGACAATTTCTAAACGATATCTAAAAAATTGGTACCAATTTAGTTGGAGAGATCCGAGTGAAGACGTTCGACGTAAGTTGTGATCCTAACATTATCATGTTTGTGGTATTCTAACGACAATCCTACGTACCCACTCATCACCTTTTGACGACATTTATGTGGTCACAAACTCTAACTATAGACCATCGAAGTCTCTTTCACTTTCACTTCACTTCAGCGAGTCAGCACAGGCTGAGAAACACTGGGGTACCTGACATCAGATGGTCCGAAGAGGTAGGTACCCTAAAAGGTTCGTTCTCATGACCTCACCCCACGGTAACGGAAGAGGTCCCCTAGAAGGACTGGGTCCCTAGTTTGGGCCCAGAGGGCGTAACGTCCGTCTGCGAAATGTGAGACTCGGTAGTCCCTTCTTCGTCCGTGATAAGACGTTATATTTTGTCAGGAAGTTTACCCCCAACATTCTTTAGACCCGTCGTCTCTAATACCAAAAAGTGAATTATTAAACAACGGGGCTATTATAACGTCCACCGGTTTTCCAAGTAAGTACAAAAGGCATGGTATAATCCCTTCTTGGGTTTTCTTGAAAAAGTGGTTGGGTTATTGCAAGCAAATCTGAAACTCTGGTGGGAAGACTCTACGAATTACCGACCACTTATAAGGAGGACTTCGACCTCCTCTAAGGTCACCCTGTAGGGAGAAGGGTACACCCATACCATTTCTAATATCTTCGGGTGCTACTATGACCTAGATCCACTTCGTGACCGAGACACGAACTGGGTACCCTCCTAGGTCTTTGGTGCTCGAACTGAAGAACCCAAGAAGGAGCTGAAGGGACCACCGAGTCTGCCATTTCGCAGACAGATGTTACGCCCTCGGGACCCAAGCTCGGGACCCAACCCTCCTAGGGGACCTCTTCCTTTACCGTTAGGTGAGGTCCTGATAACGGACCTTTTAGGGTACCTGTCTGCTCGGACCATCCAATGTCAGGTACCCCAGCGTTTCTCAGCCTGTGCTGACTCGCTGAAGTGAGGAGCTCCAATAAATGGTAAGAGTTGTCAGTAAATGACAATAAATAGAAATGATAAGAGTTCGTTGAAGGTTCAGTAGACACCTTCTTTTTCTTCAGTTTTCTTCCCTCCCTCCCGATTAGTGTCCGAAACACCGATGTATCACAGAGACACCTTATTCCAAGGAAAACAAGGAAAATGTTGGAAATTTACATTTTTGGTAAGAGTCGACCCCTCCCTCTCCTCGAAATGTTTTTATTCGATACCCGTCATCAAACGGGTGGACGTAAGAGGTGGGAGAATCCAAAAAGACTTCAGAAATGACTTAAACAATGTTATGACGAAGACAAAACACAAAAAAACCGGACACTCCGTGCACCCTAGCATAATCAAGGAGGTGGTCCCTAACTTGGGTGTGGGGGACGTAACCTTCCTCTTCATCATTGTGACCTGACGGTCCCTTCAGGATCGGGAGAATCGAAAATTGTGAGTCGACCAGGTTCTATGGAAAACTGTTCAAACCCGACGCTAGAATAATTAGGGATTTTGGGTGAAACGGTAAGATTATCTTCGTTACGAAACAGGTTCGTCCGCTACTTCCTCCCACACCCTCTCCACAGTCAGGGACCCAACCCTTTTAGGGGACCTCCTCCCGTACCGTTGGGTGAGGTCATAAGAACGGACCTCTTAGGGTATCTGTCTCCTCGGACCACCCGATGTCAGGTATCCCAGTGTTTCTCAGTGTCCTGACTCGTGGATCAATCGTTTCATTTTAAAACGTTCAATTAATTGGGGAGTTACGGAGACAAAGAAGTAGCCATTTTACATTTATTTTTGTCCTTCCTAAGACAACACCAGGTCACCAATCCTCAGGTGTGAAAGTGACAGGTCCCACGACCAAGTTAGGGAACAACTCCTTGATTCTACGGTACCCGTCGTACTGTACCGGGTTTTATTTAAAAAGATTACCTTTATTTTTATCCAAATAGTACCTCTTATGTACTCAATTCCGTAGTCTCGTAATCTTTCGGTCACTCCAAGTAATATTCGTGGGTTATTTCTAATCGATAATAATCACAGTAGGAGTAACAGTGGTACTTTATATGTCTTCGGTGTGTAATCGGGACCAAACAAAGATTCATATAAATAAAATCCATCATTAATAGTCATCCGTATATAGTGGAGAACTTATAAGGATTTTTCGACCACCGAAGTCGTAGGGTGGTTTTGACTGACGTTATACTTTGCACATACTTTCATTTCAGTAAAGTCCCTGTTCATTGAAACAACCTCAGTGTTCATCACGGTTCACTGAAATAGTTAAAGGTGACGACAGCTTTCAATTTTGTTCCTTATAGAAGTAAAGACGTGTTAGAAAGTCACACTACGCTACCGGCTTTGAGTGTCCTAAATGTGACTTTCATTAAGATGATATACATCCAATTTGTTATTTACAAATTTTTAACTTACTTCGACAAGTCGTTCGTGAAAAGGTTGGAATTTTATCTATTTCTAGTGGACCCCAAGGATAATTTTCCTTCGTGGAACCAGGGTGGGGATGGTTGTTTTAAGATCGATTTAACCATACTTTGACCTAGGATCCTGAACGGAGCTATGTCTCGAGGGTCCGTTATTACCACGAACTTTCTGCGGTCTCTTTTTGTTACGTAACGGTGTCCCCGTGTCACTAAGTTTGCCAAGGTCTAAAAAGTAATCTTTAGTGCTCCGGTCTTCCTTCATCGTGTTATGAAAATTTCCTCACTTTTTTTCTTGACAGTTTCGTCTGAACATATGATTTCTGTTGTCAAATCTTTTTATAAATCCCTACTTCAAAGCACTTTTACAAGAGACTATTTGAGTCTTAAGTATCCCTCGGATGAACGGAATTTTCCTAACCATTTCCTTTTGAAAGTTTCCGTTGTTCCCCTTTTTTTTTACATAGTAGTCCTTCCTCAGTGTCTGGTCATTTATAGACCCTTTTGTACTATCTACCGAATAGAGAACTCAAGAAATTTTATATAAAACGGTAACCTTCGTTTTTAATATTGTGACTGTCAAAAGTTTCATATACAACCCAACCGGTTTTTCAAGACTAAATAGGCATTCTCAAAAAATATACTGTTCATCTTGTATTTGTATTGCGTAATAAAAAAGAGACCCGTTACGAAAAACCAAAGAAAGAAACAGAAATCAAATCTCAAATAGGACAAACCCTACACGAGTTGAAGAATCCTCTTTTGGAGATCTAATGTGAATTCTACGATCTTTTCTCTTCGTTTTATTTGGGTTCAGTTTGTTTTCTTTCCTTTTTTATTTCCATTTACGTCTTTAGTTACTTTAACTTTTGTCTACACATTATCTCGGTTCAGTTACCTTGGTTTTCATAAGAAAAAAAAAAGAATGGTATTGTTTTTGAGATCGTTCTTACTGTTTCTTATTTTCTCTCTAAATTTTTTGCAATGGTTATAATCCTTACTTTCTCATGTATAGTACTGAAGGTCTTCTTTTGTATTCTCTTTGAGAAGGACTGAAGCTCAATCCGTCTCAAGAATCTGCACTTTTCGTGTTGAGTATTCTGTGACTATTTAGTCTGAAGTAGTTTTGATTTTGAAAACGAGACGTTTTATGTGACAAGTCTCCTACTTTTCTGTTCGGTCAGACTCTTTTTTATAAACGTTTACTGTAGACTGTTTCTTGAATATAAATCTTATGTACTTATTGAGAGTTTGTAGTTATCATTCCTTTTATGTTGAGTCAATGAGTTAAATTTTAAATCGTTTTTTATATTTGTAAAATCATTTCTTCTATTTATTCGACTTCTTTTCTACATAGACGACTTGTAATAATCAGTAATCTCTTTACATTTAATTTCAGTGTTATTCTATTGTGAAATAATACTATATTATTTCAAAAAATTTTTTGGTTGTCTTTTATTCACGACTGTTCCTACACTTCGTGGACCTTGCGAGCATATAGTAATTACCCTTGTGTTTTGTCGTTTATAGGACCTCTTGTCAAACCGACGAAGAATGTTTCAATATGTATGTAAAAGATATACTGGGTGGTTAGGGTAAGGACCAATATTTAAGATCTCTTTATTCGTTTGTTTTGTTTTGTTTTGGAACATGTGTTCACAAATATTGTCGAATGAGTATTGACGGTTTTCGACCCATCGAGTCGACCAATTTTTTAGACGGACGTTACGTCTTCTGGAGTCAAGTTAAGGACCCAGTCTTCAAGGAGACCTCTTCCCTATCCAATGGGTGTGGTCATAAGAACCCGAAGGGACCACCGAGTCTGCCATTTCTTAGACGGGCGTTACACCCTCTGGACCCAAACTAGCGACCCAACCCCTCTAGGGGACCTCCTCCCGTACCGTTGGGTGAGGTCATAAGAACGAACCTCTTAGGGTACCTGTCTCCTCGGACCGCTCGGTGTCAGCTGCCCCAGTGTTTCTTGGCCTGTGCTGACTCACTGATTCGTGTCGTGTTTTTGTAGGGTTTAAAAGAAGTCACCCACTTATTTGATCATATTGGTATTTGCATTGTAATTGGTCGTTGTCTTTGTTTCATGACTATGTGTGTTGTTGAACCTACTTACATTTTCCGTAATGTGATCCTTACCAAGAGTCTTGAGGGACTCTACGACAAGGACCCAATATTGGGAGTTAAACGGGTTTATTTTAAAAGGTAATTTTTTGTTTTTTTCCGTAATAGCCTCACTTTCTATGGTTGGAATTTCCCAATGTGTACCATGTTCAAGTAAATTCACCGTAAGAGTTTTTCTACTTTGATATCCCAATATCACCAAAGGTCACGAATGTCTGAGTCACTCTCCATTAATATTTCCTTTATATCTTCTTAAAAACCCCCCACTACCGTGACAGGACATCAACTACTACCCCCATTATTATGTTTAGATATGGACACCGTTTTAATTATCTTAACATGGGGAGTTTCCCTTTTTATCTGTTGAAATGACATACTGCTGACAAAATTTTTTGGACGGAGAGGAGACATTTTACTCCCATTGACAACTCTGTATTCCATCATAGACATTCAGTGACCTTTGTGACGGATCAGTATTTTGTGTTAGATATTTACAAACGATAGTAGTAAAGATAGTTACACAAAGAATCCTTCGAACAGAATATAGTACTTTTCTTAACAAGTCTTTGTAAAGTTATTGGACTTTATTTACCACCTGGGATATTGACCGGTTATAATTTCCGTTAATTCCTCACAGGGGTACCCAATGAAGAAAAGACAAAGACAAAAATGGATTAAGGTTAAAGTGTTTAAAACGTGACATTTGGGAACCACGACTGTCAGACAACTCACAGATGAGATTGAAGTTTGGGAACGGTTAGAACAGGGTACACGACCCGTGTGTCTCCTTTGATACTGCACCAGGGTCCTTGTCTTAAAAGTCACATGCCTTTTCTCTGTTCTTTGTTTCTCACCAGGTTACCGATACTGAGGTGCAAAGGTTACGTGCCCTGGGTCCAAACTAGAGACCACCTTCTTGATTCCAGGGTTTGCGACGTCCCGTTGATGACTCGGATAGGTAAGACCTCGGGCACACGGTGTCGACGTCTCTTGGAGACGGGGTGTTGTTTTCTAGGCCGCACGGCGTTACTTCTAGGACTCACGGTGTTGATTCTGGGTTACGTCGGTTTATTTATCTATAATTTTTTTTTTTTTTCTCGGGATTCTGTATCCATTCAGTTTGACATGTCGTCTTTTGTTTACAATAGTGGTAGTGAGAGGTTTCGCGTTACGAGAGTACAGGGGAGCGAAAGAGTTTACTCACAGTAAAAGGTTCGACGTTTTTATTTGTGGAAGTTCATCGACGATTGTAGAGGGAAAGAACCAAAACGTATATTTGTTACACAGTAGTAGTCAAAACCCGTCAATATTAGTTTTTAGCTAGTGATAACATGACTGAGTCACAACCTCTGAACGAAATTTTATGACTTGTTGTTGTTTTTAGCCCTCCCTCCTACACAACTATGTTCTGACTGTTTACTATTGTCCCAACTTAAACCCACTACCAAGAGGTTCCCAAGTAATAAAATAAGAATAATGTAAACCGAGACGAACATTTAAAGGTGACATTTTTAAATTACCCTTTTATTTTGGATAGTATGGATAAAACATTTTGAATTCATTTTTAGGTTTTTATTTAGATGTCTTGTCCTTTTGTAATTTTATAATGATAACAATAGAGATATAGGACATGATGTAGGAATATGAAGTGCAAAAAAGAATTAAGAGATATTATACGTTCGTAATAAAATATTATTTTTATACTCAATGTTATAATAAAGTTTATTTTGTGTTTATTTGACGTCTACGTCTCTTCCGTTACCGTTGGGTGAAGTCATGAGAACGGACCTTTTAGGGTACCTGCCTCCTCGGACGACCCGATGTCAGGTACTCCAGTGCTTCTCAGCCTGTGCTGACTCTCTGAAGTGAAAGTACGTAACCTCTTCCTTTGCCGTTGGGTGAGGTCACAAGAACGGACCTCTTGGGGTCCCTGTCTCCTCGGACCACCCGACGGTAGATGCCCCAGCGTGTCTCAGCCTATGCGGACTGACTGACTCGTCGTCGTCGTCTTTTGGCGTCTACTGACTTTTCGATAGTACTTTTTGAGTTTTAAAAGTACCGGGGGATGTTTTTAGGTTTGTACGGAAGAGTTACACTGTGATTTGTGTAATTCTTTGTTTCGTCGTATAACTTTGAAGAACAACGACAAGTCAACGAGTCAGAACAGGTTGAGAAACGCTGAGGTACCCGACGTCGTACGGTCCGAAGGACAGGAAGTAATAGAGGACCTTAAACGAGTTTGAGTGCAGGTGACTCAGCTACTACGGTATGTTAGTAGAGTATGAGACGAGGACGAGGTAGAGTATAAGAAGAGGACGAGAGTTAGAAAGGGTCGTAGTCCCAGAACTTTGATGGATTTAAGATTAGGGTCAATTCGGAGAATGACACACCAGATCTTATTTGTCGAGTACGAGTCTTGAAGGGAGCATCGGACCCCGATTCCGAGGTACGAAGGTTGTGTCCCCCGTTCCTAAGTCAGGGACTAGTCCCTGGATTTAGGGTGTACGGTGTTGATTCTGGGCCGCGTTGGTTTAATTATTTTAATGAATTTTTTCTTTCGTAGTATGAGAGACACAGACAAAGGAGTAGAAATTGTACCCTTATTGTCATAGGGGAGAACATTCCTAATTCATGTAAGTAAGTATCTTTTGAGGCTCTTATTACAAATTTCTGACAGTGATAATCGAAGGGTCCACCGAGTCACCATTTTTTAGGGGGACGGTTACGTCCTCTGTGTCCTCTGCCCCAAAGCTAGGAACCCAGTCCTTCTAGGGGACCTCCTCCTTTACCGTTGGGGGAAGTTATAAGAACGGACTTTTAAAGGTCTGACCACCCGATGTCTGAAACCCCAGCGTTTCGTAGTCTGTGCTGACTCGTACGTTCATGTCCGACATTAATAATTGATACGGGTTCGTGAGGGGGTAGGGAAGATCGTAAATAAGTTGTTTATAGTCCCGTGGAAACATCGTCTTCTTAAACTGGTACTCACTGTACTTACAGAAGAGGGGACGCTTCTCTACTGTATTCTCCTTCTTCCTTCGATTCAGGGTGAGTCCACTCCGAGACGACAGACCCCGGTTTCCCCGTAAGGGAAAAGTGACGTCGGAAAAAGTTCTTCAGTTCCGACACTTCGTCTTTCCTTGGGCCGTCTTTAGCCTTGAGGTAGTCGTAAGGGCGTATTTAGAGTCATGTGTAGGGTCTGAGGCGCGTCTTCACTGGGAGAGGTTTTTAAATTAAATTTTTAGTAATCCTTAGGTCCATGTCGAGACTAAGGAAGTCCCTAGTCTCTTCCCGGTCCTTGTGAGCACGTTCTCGAGACTGGGGTTGGGCCCAAGTGTCTTCGGAAATCCTTTGGTTCGCGAGGAGCCCTTTAATTTTTTATGATCATTGTTCTCTGGAACACCAAAAGTTGGTGTCCAATCGGAGACAAGATTCAGAAAGGGATATATAAAAGTAAATTGAGAGTTTGATGGGGATAATCCGACTGTGATGCCGAAGGGTATACCGCGTCACCATT
Source organism: Capra ibex (assembly GCA_006410555.1). Lineage (NCBI taxonomy): Eukaryota > Metazoa > Chordata > Mammalia > Artiodactyla > Bovidae > Capra > Capra ibex. The sequence goes on from SJYO01050415.1 coordinate 45,689,812, forward strand.
TCTTAGGTGGACGGTTCCGTCCTCTGCGTTTTCTGCGCCCAAATCTTGGGTCCCAGTCCTTCTAGGGGACCTCCTGCCGAGTCGTTGGGTGAGGTCATAAGGGTGGACCTCTTGAGGTACCTGCCCTCCGACCACCCGACATCAAGTACCCCAGCGTTTCTCAACCTGTGCAGACTCGTGCGTATGTGTCTGTCTGTGATTATGGTTGAAATTTCTTCTCCTTTCTCTCCGTCTCTGCAATTCTGAGAACACCTTATATGATAATCCTTCGCAGTAGTGCCCGACCACCAGTCCTTTGCCCTACCCTTTCATGTCTTGGGTCCTCTGTTTGGTTTGGGACGCTGTATCCCGGGACCGACCCCGGGGATTTGCCCCCTATGTGGTTGTCAGGGCGAGGACCTGCTAATCAGTTTCGCGCGTGGTAGGGGCGACGCGGCGTCCGCCAGGGAAGGTGGTCTGGCTCCGGGTCCAGCGATGACCGGGTGTTCTTTCGCTTCTTTCCAGTCACACCTGCGCCTTTCTCCCCTGGCCGTTTGCCTCCTGAGTGGAAAGGCTCTCCTTGCTTCCGGCGCCGGAGCGCATGGACTCGGCCTTCACTGAGACGGATGTCTCTGGAGGGCCTGATGCGAAGGGTCTTAAGGGCTGTCCTCGTGCCTGTGTTGGTGGCGGACCTCGCCTTCAAGAAGTTGCCGCCATAAGGACATGAAGTGATTGGTCAGAAAGGTCCGTGCAGGATCGGAAGCTTTCTCGACCAACGATATGACTCGAACACCTAACATAAGAGTATCGTAGGGACGAGCCTTGCTTAAAGCATCGGGGCGGAGGGACCTCGACTTTGCGAAGGTTTGGATCTCGCGGGATGATGTGTTAAGACATAAAAGAGGTCGTCTGTTACGTAATTGAAGCGGAAAAGTCTCGCATTAACAGAGACCCTAATAATTCTTAAGTTATAAGAGAAATACGAAACATATCAGAGAATTAATAGATGTTGCAAAGTAATAAGTCAATAGGTTGGTAATAAAGTCATTTCATAGTTGAATGATAATGAACTTTATTTTATGTTATTTCTCGACTTCTACGTACTCTTTCGAGTGACTTTTGTGTTTGTAAATGTATTGAAAGAACCAGAAAATGTTTGATAAGGAAGGTCTGATCTGTTGTTTGTTTAGTTTTACTCCAACCGTGACGTTTATGAAACCAAGTTACGGGTTGAGTCCAAGAATCATCAACCTACTGGAGTCGATCCTTTTAAAACGAGACTCAGAGTTACAGGAAGAAAAATTTACCCGTCTATTGGGCGGAGGGACCCGAAAATACTCTTAATTTACACCAATAAACATAGTTCGGGAATTTTACCGATGATAGTGATAATAAATACGGGTTCATAAGGAGGATGGGTGAGGATAAAATAAGTTGTTTATAAATTTGTACATCGTCTTACACATTATTAATAATTTTATTTGAAGAGGTGACTCTTGTCTCTACTATACCGTTTTTCTTCCTACGATTTAGGATGAGTCCGATTCCAAGACGACGATCCTGGACCTCAGTAAGTTAAGAGGAAGGATGTCGGGAGAAGTTCAATCCCGATTCTTTCCTTTCCTTCGTCCCTCTTTAGTGTTGAGACAGAGGGAACACGTGTGTGTGATAGGACCTCTGTGTATGTGTGTATGGTTGAGGTGAAGACTCTGTCTTTTACTTAGGTCTTCCTTAGTTCCTTATCGGGTCTAAGGACTTCCCTAGTCTCCTGATCATCATGACGTCCACCTTTAGACTAGAGAAGGACCTGAGTATGTTCAAAAGTCCATTGACTTATAGACCTTAGTTCTAACGATCCTCTTCATAGTTATTAAAGTTTATAAGTCTACTGTGGTGGGAATACCGTCTTTCGTTTCTTCTTGATTTCTAGGAGAATTACTTTCACTTTCTCCTCTCACCTTTTTCGACCGAATTTTGGGTTGTAAGTCTTTTGATTCTAGTACCGTAGGTCAGGGTTGTGAAATACCGTTTATCTACCCCTTTGTTACCTTTGTCATTCTTTGATAAAAGAACCCGAGGTTTTAGTGTCGTCTACCACTAACGTTGGTATTTTAATTTTCTACGAACAAGGAACCTTCTTTTCGATACCGGTTGGAACTGTCGTATAATTTTTCGTCTCTATAATGAAACGACTATTTCCAGGCAGATCAGTTTCGATACCAAAAAGGTCATCAGTACATACCTACACTCTCAACCTGGTATTTCTTTCGACTCGTGGTTTCTTAACTACGAAAAGTTGACACCACAACCTCTTCTGAGAACTCTACGGAACCTGACGTTCCTCTAGGTTGGTCAGGTAGGATTTCCTTTAGTCAGGACTTATAAGTGACCTTCCTGACTACGAGTAAAGTTATGAAACCGGCGGACTATGCTTCTAGACTGAGTAACCTTTTCTGGGACTACGACCCTTTCTAACTTCAGTCCTCCTCTTCCCCTGTTGTCTCCTATACTAACCTACCGTAGTGACTGAGATACCAGTACAAACTCGTTCGAGGTCCTCAACCACTACCTGTCCCCTCTGACCACACGACGTCAGGTACCCAAACGTTTCTCAACCTGTCCTGACTCACTGACTTGATTTGACTTGTAAGGAACCCTTTATGTAATTGATTTCTTTGAAAAGTTGGAAAATAAACACTGATAGAGTAAATTGAGAGGTTTGTTAAAATGATCCATCCATTACAGTACGGGGAATAAAATGTCTTTTGTTTAGGGTGGAGAAAATCCAACAGTGTCTCGTGGTCTAACTCAAGGGACACATGGGTGTTAAGAACTAATACGAGGGTCTTAAGGGGTCCTCTATTACCAGTGTGGTACGGAGAGACGTCTCCGTCAACCGGTGGATATGTCTCGACAACCTGATGTGAAAGGTCTTGGGGGTACAGTAACGGAAGGATCCTGTCTTCCAGTCGATGATGGGAATCTCGGACCTAATGTAAAGTATGTTAAGGTCTCGTGTCAGTTCGTTGAACTAATTTGTACAATAAATAACCTATTAGTTAGATTAAAAAGTACATAAATAAACGATATCGTTAACGAAGAGAATTTTTGAACGGATAAGTATAGGAAACATCAGTATAGGTATAAGGAGACCCCCAAAGTAATAGAATTCTAAGTTACAATTCCTGAAATTAGGTAAAAGATCGTATATATGGTCATATACAGTTTATCCAATTATATACAGTTTATCCAGTTATAAAAGTCGGGTCAACTGACAGAAAATGAAAATTTTATACTACGGAAAAATTGTGTCCTTTAATTGTAAAGTATGTATTAACCAATAACAACCGACCTCGAAACACGTAAGTATTGCTCGTCGAAAAAGACACACGGTAATGATAAGGTGCACAAAAATTTAATAATTGAAGTAAATTGAAGGTGATAGGGTGACTCATTCATGATATATTAATATGGGGCCGCTGACTAAGTCACTAATTGAACGGGTTTCAATATTGTGATCGTTCACCGGCATGACTTAGTTCCTCTCCGACCCCCTTACGTCTTGGGTCTTCACTTCACTTTGCTTTCACAATTAGTGAGTCAGCACAAACTGAGAAACGCTGGGGTGCTTGACATCGGGTGGTCCGAAGAGACAGGTATTCTAAGAGATCCGTTTTTATGACGTCACCTAACGGTAAGAGAAGAGGTCCCTTAGGTTGGTACCAGAGGACGTAACGTCCGTCTAAGAAATGGAAACTGGATGCCCTTCAGGTTTAAAAACGATCACCAGTGATCATATCAGGCACGAGTCAGCGAAGTTAGTTCAGGCTGAGACACGTTGGTGTACCTGACATGGGACGGTCCGAGGAGTCAGGTGCCTTAAAAGGTCCGTTCTTATGACCTCACCCAACGGTACAGGAGGAGGTCCCCTAGAAGGGCTGGCTCCATAGGTTGGGCACAGAGAAGACGCAGAGGACGTAACGTCCGCCCAAGTGGCCCCTTCGGGTAGGGAGTTTTTTCGGTACATGATATGGTTGGGCGAGGGTTGGTTGAGGAGACGTTTGCGATCCTAAAAGACGGCTCTTCCTTTGCGTTTACGAAGATTAGGAACAGTGGGTGTTGGTAGCGAAGAGAAGGCCCTGGTGACAACCGGGGAACGGATCTAGTTCTTTCGTGCCTCGACAATGACCCTAAGTTCAGTCGTGACGTGTTTCCTTCACTACCGGCGTTGGAGGGCACTTTGCCTTCAAGAACAATCAGTGAACCGTCCAAGGCCTCTGAGAGGCTCTCCCGTTGTGGGGCGTGAGGACTTAGCCTTCACAACTAACGTGCTTTGAAGACCTGATGTCAAGGGTCTTTGGGGTTTCCCCATACCCTGATGTCGGGACGGACAGACCCCACCTTGACGAAGGCTGATGTGGAGGGTCTTGGGAGGCGTACCATCACGAAGGCGGAAGGGAAGTGACAAAGAAACCCAATTTGAGTTGGACTCAGTAAATTCATACCAATCGTAAACCGGAAGAAGAAAAAACATTAAAAAAAAAAAAAAAGTTCTTCTTTTGATCTTGCACCCCTAAATTTCCTTTATATCTATAAATCCCCCTTTTTTCTTCGAAGAGTGTATATTTCTTATACTTGTGTAAAATCGTCCTTTCGATACGGATACTGTTCTTCTGAACGAAACAAGACGTGACCTGTAGCTGGAATTCCTTGTACCTTAGAGTCTGAACCAAACTGAGGTAACAGAGAAATATATACGGACATAAGTAGATGAAGACTGAAACGACAGATCGTATATGATAAATGAGGTTCTACGGTTCGTGTTCCTCAAGGTTCGTGTCCGGTATTTTGTTTGACGAAGGAACAAAGACTGTTTGCTCTTCTCGACGTACCCGTTTCTTGACCTCTTTCATGACATTATCCCTTTTTCAGAGAAAGGAACCTTAAAAAATTCAAACTTGAGTTCGAAAGGAAACTGATGAGGATATAACAAGAAAAACTATGGCACATAAACGATACTTAGAAAAATCTGTTCCATTCCAGTAACAATAAATCCCGACCCCTTATCCATTCAACTATACCCTCTACCTCAGGTATATTGATGTTGTTCACTTTGATGTCCTTCATACATGAATCGTGAAAGAAGACCCGTCCTTTATTAAACTTTTCACTTTGAAGATTTTTATCATGTATTCATAACTCTTGTCATTGTACTTCATGATTTATGTATATCCAATTTAAGTTATGAATGGTTGTAATACGGTGTGACCGAAGTACATAGTGAAATTTTAAAACAATGATTTCTTAAAATTCCTGAAGGGTCCACCACGTCACCATTTCTTAGACGGACGGTTACGTCCTTTGGGTTCTATACGTGAAGCTAGGGTCCCAGTCCTTCTAGGGGGCCTCGTCCTTTACCGTTGGGTAAGGTCATAAGAACGGACCCTTTAGGGTACCTGTCTCCTCGGACCGTCTGATGTCAGGTACCCCAATACTTCTCAGTCTACGTTCATGTGAATATTTCTTAAAATTTCGTCAGAAATTGTGATAGTAAAGGAAAGTTTATAGTAAAACGAATTTTTATTATTTTAATAAAATGTCGACCAAATGAGGTCAGTCATAGGTTTATCTACTTAAGTAACATAAACTAACGAAGAGTGGACTCCGAGTAAATAAGATTTTGATATAGGATGTGGTAAATGTCGGTGGTGGTAGAGATTACGGGAACTTGACAACCTCTTTGTTTCTACAGTTTAATGTACAGACTTAAGACCTAAACAGATAACCGAAGAGTCTGAAAGAGGAGTTTTGAAGATTCGCAGGATATTCATCTTATAAATAAATTTTCGATAGAATCTATGTCCCCAAAAAAAAAGGAGGAAAACCGTTTTTATACAGTATCTTTCCTTACCTTTATAAACTTGTACTTAGCATAAGACAAGTTTGTTTCGGTTACGTTTCGGATCCGTTCAAAGACTTCTCTTTTTGGTTTTATTTATTGTCGTTTATACAATTTTTGTAGATTGAATTTTGTTCCTTTGGTAGTGGTGTTTAGTGTAGAGTACTAGGAGATATAATGTCTAAGATAGAAACACTTCCTCTTATAAACTAGTAGAGTCAAAACTTCAAAGTGTATATAATTTGTCCTATTCTATTGTCGTTTCTAAAAAGTCTACTCCTTTTATTAAACCTCCTTTGTAAAGGATACAATCTGTATGGGGGTGAACACAATTTAGGGGCTTCGTTTGGAACGTTGTTGTGACTTCTCACTTCACATCTCGTCACCACCTCGTAACCAGGGTCACGACGAGACCTAAGATGAGAACAGATCATATTTAGTATGAACTAGAAAATATTGAACTACAAAAGAGGTTTGTTATACACTTGTGAATATCCAGATTTAGTGAAATTACCAACTATAATAAGGAAAGACACCCGAAGGGTCCACCATGTCACCATTTCTTACGTGGATGGTTACGTCCTCTGGGTTCTCTACGTCCCAGCTAGGGACCCAGTCTTTGTAGAGGATTCTCTTCCCTTACCGTTGGGTGAAATCATAAGAACGGACCTTTTACGGTACCTGTCTCCTCGGTTCACCCGATATCAGGTACCCCAACGTCTCAGCCTATGTAATAAGGTAGTATACTCCTACTGTATTAAACGAGTTAGTAAGTATCTTGAAATCCAACAGACGTTAAAAATAATAACGTTTATAAGAATCTTATACGAGGGAAGAAATTTGGTAGAAAAGGTTGGACACGATAGTACAGAATTTCTGTTTAAGACTCGTCAACGTAATCACCAACTTTCTATTACCAGGAATATGTGAAATTATGTATATATATATTAGGAGAAGTCTTCACAATATGGACAAAAAAAAAAAAGGTGATTGTATACCATTCCTACGATTGAAGAAAGATGAGGGAATGACTGTGACTCAAATCAATTAGAAAGTGATAACGGCTGGACTTAACCATTCTTACATTATGAAGTCCCTACCAAAATAAACGTAAACTTACCGACAAAGTATATGTTTGTTATTGATCATACTTTTACATTACATTTTTTTTTTTCTTTGATTTCCTTGAAGGGACCACCAGGTCTCCAATTCTTAAGTGAAACGTTACGTCCCCAAAGTCCAAGTTAGGGACCAGTCCCTTGATTCTAGGGTGTCCGGTGTTGATTCTGGACTACGTCGGTTTATTTATAAGAAAATTTTTCCTTTCTTGTGATCCCTATTTTATACTAGTTTTATTGTTTGTTTTGTTTGTTTGTCTATGTTTTTATGTAACAATAAGTTCTATTTCAATGACATTTTCATACAGGAGGAGGTTTTAGGTTGATATTTGGGTTTGACTTAGTGTCAAAACTATCCTTGAACTGTTTTACTCGTGGAAGATTTTTGGGTAATAATTTGTTCTACGACTCTTTCTCACCACAGACGAAGACTGTTACTTGTGAAACCGAACCTTTTATCTTGGTCATCCTTATACTTATGTATAGTTACAGAGACGGCGTCGGAATTTTGTAGTGAAGGTATCTCGAAGAGATGACATACTTCTTAGATTACCTAAACTTTTGGACTCATACCGGATTAAGAATGGTATTATTATTGTGTCGAAAGTAGAGACTCGTGATAAAACTTACAAGAATCGTCTCTTATGTAAAGATCTCCTCTAAGATTTTTGTTCGTTTTTGTAGATGTCCAAAACCGACCTGACTTCGAGAACGACCGGGGTAGGGTTAATCTTAAAGGAAGGACCCGCGTGGGTAATTACCTTTAAACTGGAGATTGATGACAGTAACGGTGTTTGTCGGGTAAACAGTTCTTAGTGAAAGACCGGATACTGTCGACTACCCACAAAGTTCTTTCCACAACTCTAGGTGTCATCAAAGGACCTTACGGGAATTCTTTGTACACGAAATCACGACGTGCGACTGTAGTACCCACCATCGTAGGGACAGGAAACGAGAAGGTCGGGAGGGTTACCGACTGATTCACAGATAGTAGACCTTGTGGATCTCATCGAAGACAAAAGGAGTAACTTGGGTCTGACCGATGTAAATATTACAAAGACAGGAGAACACGTCAGAACCGACTCATTCTTCCAGGTTCGATATATAAAGGACTCGGAACAGCACGAGTACTGCACGTATCAGGTAGAGTAGGGATACTTGAGAGATTACCCGTTCTTCTATACTCAATGTTGACTACGGGAAGGGTGTGAGGAATGTGAATATCCCGGAGAGAGGAGACACCTGAGTCTCTACTTGGACTTCTAGACTCAAGGTTGACTTCGGGAAGGGTGTTGACAGTGTAATTATACCGAAGAGAACCCACACTAGAGAGACTACATTCACGTTTATCCTCGCCATTGACTTCGGAAATAGTGTGTGAACCGTGTACACTCCGAAAAGGGGACATACTTGAGAGACTACTCACACGTCTTGACTCGACATCCGCTTTCGGAAGGACGTGTGTAGTGTAAACATCCGAAAGAGGGGGCACACGTGGGAGATCACTTACACGTCCACACACGAAACCGACTTCGAGAAGGGTGGGAGCAGTGTGGACATTCGGAAGAGGGGGTACACGTCGAAGACCACTTGAACCTCTTACCTCGACCTTGACTGCGTAAACGGCGTGAGTGACGTAAACATCCCAAAGAGGGGACACACCTGGGAGACTACCTGTTCTTCTAACCTCGAGACTAGCTTCAGGAAGGGTGTGAACCACGTGAATGTGTCGGAAAAGGGTGACACCTGGGAGACTACCTTTGTGTCCTCGTTGGGTTTAGACTTGGGGAAGGGTGTGTGTAGTGTCCACATCCCGTAGAGGGCACACACCTGAACCGTTACCAATACTTCTCTCCTTAGTGTTGACTTCGGAACCGATGTAAGGTACGTACATATCCCGAACAGAGGACCTCCCGGTAACCCTAAGGATCCTTCCAAACTCAAGACAAACGTCGGGACTCGGGTGAGAACTGGAAGTGTTCAAAGGAGAGGACTTACCCAAAATAGCACTTGTCATAAAAGACTCGAGACCGATTTCAGGGAAGGTATGGTTACCGCAAATATTCTACAAGGAGGTACACTCGTGACACTACTTGTACTCGTAGTTGACACTTCGGGTAAGGTCCCAATAATGTAGACTTTCGTACGGTGTGACGTACCTGGTGCACTGACACAAACTGACAACTGAAATATTGGTTCACAAAGGGTGGCAACCACATAGATGTTTCGAGGAGAGGAAATGTAAGAACCCTTAGTAGTATTACTGTGTTCCAGACTTTCTTCGACAGTGGTGTGGTTCGTGTAGGTAGGTTAAAGAGAAGATAGACGAAAGAGACTCTTAATACACCGAGTCAGTAATCCAACCGAAAGAAGGTCCTAAGACCCCATTTTCCTGGACACAGTCCGAAAAGGTTCGACACTACAGAACTAAAAGATTTAATTACCGTAAATAATGTACCAAAAGTAAAAGTCTTTAGACTTCTCCGTGAGGACAGGTGAGAAGTGTCTCCCTTTACAGAGGATTTATGACCCCTGTTAGAGGAACTTCTAAGTATTGATTGTATTAGTACTGAGTGCCAGTTAAGTGACTAGGAAACCAAGGTTTAAACGGTTTTCATCTCGTGAAGACCACTCTCCATTGAGTTCGGAAAAAGGACTTCCAAGTATTCCAACAAAAATTAGGACAGAAGATACTCCTCTTTTTCTTAAACCGATTCGTTTGTTCATCTAGTAGATAGGTTTCTGAGACTCCTATACTTCGACCCACCCTACTCTTCAACGGTGACCTAGGATCAACACATACTTTGTTAATCTTTGGGTTAGTAAGATTAGACACTCGACGGTTAGTTTTTGGTGACTGACGTCTGCGTAGTTTTCTTTATGACCTTTGTTAAATATTTCCTTCTTTAAGTGGAGAGACGATAATCTCATCAGGTATCTTTCTGAAATCAGTAAAACGATTAAATTCATTACCTAAACTATAGGTACTGCAGATTTCGGACATCAGAAAAGTCGTTATAAATTTTTATTTAAATAGATCTTATTGAAACGAAGGTTTTATGTGTTCGAAAATATCAAAAATTCGTGTATAAGGGACACGTTGTTGAAATTTTGAATTATTTAGAGACACACCCATGAAAACATTCTTAATACATGTAGACACTCCGAAATTTCCCTCTACGTGAAAATTTGTGACATGTATAACTTGGTGTGACTTTACCTTACATGGTATGAATTTTAAACAACAAGAGACACTTAAGTAAAAGTTGTACAAGAACCAATAACGACAAAGACTGACTTCCCCACTCATATGTAGTCTTTCTTAGTAGTATCAATGATATGGTACACTGATAAATAAATAATGTACTATACTTCAATCTTCTTGTTTTTATACATTTTTTGTTTTGTTTTGTTTTGGGGGTTTATATTCCCCTTCCGAGGGTATACTAAATACATTATATATATTATTACCGCAAGACCTGTACCACTCTCTGTATTTCCTAGTGCCTCTGGAAGTCCCTAGAACATCTTCCAACATCTGTGTTCGTCGTTCAGGAAAGAGGATTGGTTCAGGAAAGGAAATGTAGTCGATAATTTACACTATCTTGATAGTACATATAAACACATGTTGGACGTGTTGACATGTGTCGCCCGGATGTCGACGTCACCCCTAACTTTACCCCTATTATAACACTTTATACCCTGTAGGAAAAATAAAAGGGACTCCAAGAGACCGAAACACTTCTCTGTTTTAGACAGTTCTGGGACATCAGGTTAAGGGTCGAAGAGCGGAAGTTCCAATAACGTCTTAGAGATTGTCGGATCCTCTTACCCGTCGCACCTTGACAAGTGTCGGACCGCGGGTCCCTTCGTTCTGACATGCTTGCCAAGTATTCTTTATTTCCCAACTTCTACCAGTGTTGTGGAACCGTGGTTTTTGTCCGAAGTGTTTTACAGTGTTTATAGTAGACCTGTGACGAACATCGAGTTCCATTAAAAGACTAAGTAAAATAACTCACTGAAACCAAGTATTTCACCACAGTCTCCTTTGTCCTTGTCCGAATTTCGTCATCAAAAGGTTGACAAACCTGACATGGGTATCGTTCTTTTCGTAAATGTGACACTGGGTCAAGGACGTGTCTGTGTGTCTGGTCTTTGCTTTTATGACACTAGTCAACTCCGAATGGAATGGTCCACGTTACATGAGACTATTTAGGAAAACACAAGATCAGGTACCTAAACAAAACGAAAAATCTTTGACGATCGATACTGTACCAGTGAACTAAAGTCCTGAGTGGTTACCCCAGTCAGGACGTGTAAATACGGTTCCTCGGGACAAATGTTAGATACCTGTACCGTCATGAAGTACAGTGGACCAATAATGTTCGTGCCCCGACTCCCAGTCTGACCCTCCAAGTTTAGGATCAAGGAGACTGTTCGACCCACTAGGACCCGTTCAATGAGTAGGTGAGACGTGGAGTTAACAAACGAGACATCTTCCCCCTGTTATTCTCGTTGATAGAGCATTTGATTTGACTCCAGTGTCTAAGGACATATGTCCCGAGACTCTTTAACTTCGATCCTGTCTATAACTAGTCGTTCTCTCGTTTATTCACCTGTGAGTATCACATGACTGATGGTTGGTATGGGATTGAACCAAGGAAATTATGGTCAAACAGGTTTTATAACAAATTTTTTTTCTTTTGACCCCTTTTTTTTGGGTGTAACCAAAATAAGATCTCCATTTGTTCCCTGGTTCCGGAACCATTACACACTTAAAGGAGTCAGAACAAGACCTTTTATACTCCCTTACTCTCGGATTTGTGTACTACTCTAGTCGCATCCGAACGGTTTACGTAGTCTACGGGTGTCCGTCCCCCGTGTCCGGACCCCTCTCGAGGGAGTGGGTGGGTGTTGAGTGTTGCCTGGTGGACGAGTGTCAATAATTTTGAGTAATTGACGTCCAACAGTAGACGTACACATAGAGAATCCTCCAAAGGGAAACACGAGGTTGACCTTATAAGATAGGTCAAACTTCGACTAGTGAACTCTTTTACCCTGGTCACCAAACTACGAATCAATGTCCCCAAACAACAGGAGTGGGTACCTCTGGTCCAAGGACTTCAAGAGGTCGTAGTACATGTCCAAATAGACCCGTTTCAGGTTCTCACGGTCGAGAAGGAACCTCTTCTGGTACCGGTACAGGAACTTCCAGTTCCAAAGGATTTTGTAGTTCGTGTACGGTGCAAGTAGTAGACGTGGTTACTGAGGACCTTCTTCTCGATGTGACCTTCGACGAGATAGTCAGTAATTCAAAAATAGAAAAACGAGGTTTAGGAGAATCAAGGGACTGGTCCTTAACTTGGACCTCGGTGCCGACACTTTCGTACCTCAAGATTGGGGTGGTTCCTTAAGAGGTTTGGGAACGAAAACAAAAGAAAATTTTTTTATAAATACATAAACCGACGGAAAGGGGTACGACCAACACGGTGTCGTACACCCTAGAATCAAGGGTCTGGTCTCTAGCTTGGGTACAGGGGACGTAACGTTCCACCTAAGAATTGGTGACTTAGTGGTCCTTTCAGGGAATAAGAACTAAAGACATGAATAGAGAGTACCTGGTCCCTGTTCGTTGAGTAACTGACCGTGACCATTCGTCTGACTTGAACCCTCGTCGGGACTTGGTCCGTCAGACTGTAAAGACTCGGACAGAGAATTAAAGAGGTTTCCCTTATTACGGTGATGGAGAGGTTCGACAATATTTATTTCATTTCACGGATGGTGTGTCTTCAGTGAGTTTTTAACGACTGAATGAAAACCTTTTATCTCTATGGGTCGAGGAGTCTTACCTGTACCGTAAATTCTCTTTCTTTCCTTTGAAGTCGAATGGTCCTCGAATTAGTATGACAGAAGGAGAATCTCTTTCGTCCTCGGTCTCTTTGGTCTTGACGTTTCTTCTTTCTTAGGTACTCTGGCCCCCAAATTGTTCAACACTTACTTATAACCAAGGAAGACCTGACCCGTCAAAAGAGTATGTAAGAAAAAAAAAGGTTCTACAGAAAAGGAGAGGAGAGTAAGAGTGGTCTAGTTTAAGGGTGGAGGAGTTCGGGGGACGGGTGGTTAGGGTAGGGTCTGTGGATATATTGAGGATAGAGAAAGGAGTTCGAAAACCCAGTTTGACAGTGTAAAAGAAATATATATATAGATAAACCGACACGACCCGGAATCAACACCGTGTACCCTAGAAGTCAGAACTAACGTCGTGTCAACACCGTACACCCTTAGATCAAGGGACTGTTCCTTAGTTTGGACTCGGGGGACATGACCCTCGTACCTCGAATCGATGACCCGGTGGTCCCTTTAGGACGGTAATCCAAAAGTTGTATTACTTAAACTCCTCCTGTGTTTGTAAGACTGATGCCGTCCATGGTGAAGAGGATACTATCGTAATGTGACGTCACCGAATTAACGGAAGACGGACAGAGATTCGAGTCTCTCCTGTCCCCGACGTAAGGGAGTACATTGTGTATAAATAATTCACGGATAACCCATGGTCCGTCACTAGACCTGTGACTTCTATGGTGTCACTAGTTACAATACCTCGTTTTTTAATTTTTTCGTCCTTTCCCCTTTACCCTCACTTTGTCCCACCAGTCCTTTACAGAGTGACTCCACTATGAAGTACTTCATTCCCTCACCCGTTACGTTCATACACATGTCACGTAAGATCTGTCTCCTTTATCGTTCACGTTTCTGGAACTCCACCGTCGTACGTGTACCGAGTTCACCTCACGCACACCCTTGCTCGTTCTCCCTTACCTCGTCCATTTCTCTCGGTCCGCCATCTACGATATTCTTGTGAACTTCCAAACCCGACGATCAGAGTAATCAATCTTCAATACCCTCCTAAGATTTGGCTCCTCACTGTACTAAATTGAATCCATAATTGTCCTAGTACGATCGACGACACTACTTACCTGACGGTTAACCCTAACTGTATATATATGATGACTACGATACATACTTTACCTATTGATCACTCTTGGATGACATATCGTGTCCCTTAAGATAAGTTACGGGACACAACTGGATTTACCCTTCCTTTAGGTTTTTTGTCCCCTATATACATATCGACTAAGTCCGGAAGGAACGACCGAGTCCGTTATTTCTTACACGGAAGATACGTCCTCTGGGTCTAAGCTGGGGAGTCAACCCTTCTAGGGGACCTCCTCCCTTACCGATGGGTAAGGTCATGAGAACGGACCTCTTAAGGTGCCTGCTTCCTCGGGCCGCCCGATATCAGGTATCCCAGTGTTTCTCGGTCTGTGCTGACTCTCTGTGTGTGTGTGTGTGGACTAAGTAAAACGACATGTCATCTTTGACTATGTTGTAACATTTCATTGATATGAGGTCATTTTTAATTTAGGGGTGTTTTAGTCTTATCTGTATGTGTGTTTCTTACCTGATGGTTACCATTCTTCCCTCGTCCTTCTGATCTATCCACCGAAAGTCCTTTAGGGTCAATCTTTACTGTCACGGAACCTAGTCCCTTCGTATCCACCTCCATCACTCTTTACCGTCCCTAGTCCTAAGTATGCCTACTAGACCAGTTATCCTAGACAACTACCAAACGTACACCCGTCTCTTTCTTTCTGTCCTCTCCTTTGAAACCGGAGTCAATGACGTTTCTGCCTCAACAGGAACTGTCTCTACCCATTCAGGTATCCTCCCTATCCAAAACATTCCTCCTAGTCTTCAAGTCAAAACCTTTATTATCCAAACTCTACAACTTTTTGTGTGACTATAAGTGTCTCTGTCTTGACTTTTTGACAGGGTAAATGTTCCCTGTTTTCTGTATTTACTGGAGTTGAAGTGACTCTTTCCTTCATTTGATGTCTTAAAATAACTTTCCGGACTTTGAGACTGATGTGGAGCCTCGAGTGCCCTGAGACTCCCGTAACCCCAGATAAGACTCCCCCCTAAAGGTTCCAGACCGGGGTGTATGATACACGTTGATTCTCCTTTTAGGTTGAAAGGATACGAAGTCCGTAAAGGATCTATCAATTGACCTTTTAGCAAAGGTTTTATAACATAATCCCTTTAAAGATTGTATATGTCTCCGTCCGTCTTATCGTGTCACTTGGGGGTACATGGTCAGTGAACCAAATTTGTTAATAATTGCACACCAGTGAGAACAAAGTTGATGTGGAGATGGGTAAGGGGTGTATAAGTGTATGATAAAACTTCGTTAAGGGACTGTATAATGAAACAGGTATGTATAAAGTCATTCATCGAGATTAGTAGCAATTTTACAATTATACTGTGGAGTCATTAAGAGATTATAATATTTTACATCTCAGTCATAAGTATAAATAACTGACTTCAAATTCTTAAATGTTAAACGATACACAGAATATTAGGAGTTTCTATCGTAAGAGACAGAAGTATGACATAAGTCTCTGTATGAGGGCCGGGTCTGTGCGTCTCTTCCCTACATGTCAAACTCAAAGAGGGGAAAAAAGGTCTCCGGTCTTGAAGACGGGATTTCAGTTCTAACGGGGCGACCTCAGTTCTCGACGGTGTGGGGTTTGCGTCTTCGGAAGTCTTTGATTCTGAGGTTCCTACGTCCCACGACTCGACCTTAGCGGGGAGGCGCCTTTGCTCCTCACTTGTCTGGTTCGACAGGAAGGATAACCTCTACTGTGTTGAGGAACCCAGTTAAGGAGAGGGGTAGTCCCTCCTTCCCACACACCCACACACACAGCGAGTCAAGACAGGCACAGCCTGAGAAACGCTGGGGTACCTGACATCGGGCGGTCCGAGGAGACAGGAGAGGTCCGTTCTTACGATCTCACCCAACGGTAAGGGCTGAGGTCTCCTAGAAGGACTGGGCCCCCAGAGGGCGTAACGCCCGTCTAAGAAACGACTGACTCGATGGTCCCTTTGGGAGGGGTAGTCCCCGCGTACCGGGTTTAGTCGTAGAGGTTTTGGACTCCGGTGCGGGGGACAGGGGGCGGAGCCAAGTCTCTACGTGCACGGTTCTGACTTTGGTTGAGACTGGGCCCCAACGTGTGGGATGTTTGGACGTCCCCGTGGTGGAGCGTTTGGTCGGGTTCGAGGGGTGAGGCCTAGGGAAGGTCCCTCCAGCCTGGCCTCGGGGAGTGGTGAGGTGGACCGGCTCCTTCAGGAAAATAGCCAGTGATCAGGGGCGAAGGTTGCGGAGGGTAATGTCAAGTGTTCCAGCCCAATGTCAAAGTGTTGGGGGTAGGAGGTATGTGTCACTGTGGACCCTTCCCCCGCGCCAGGCTCGGTGTGAGTGGAGTCTCGGTGCTTGTTGCAGCGGGTGTCGGAGGCAGGGCCTGGTACCGCGTACGCGCTCCATCGGACACCTGATGTTAGGGGTCTTCCGGGACGCGCCGTGATCCCCGGCGCGGTCCAACGAACACCAAATGCCACGACGTCCCTGGTGGATCTGAGATACAAATATTTTATTATTGTTGTTAGTGTCATCGCTATTTTATTGTCGCTTTACAATTATTATTAAAAATTTTAGAGATGGGTTCTATTTTTTCTTCTTACTTCTCAGTTACAGAATGGTGGATTTTTACTCGTGAACAAGATAAAATCACTTTTAGAAATTTCCATGGATAAGACATCTATCGTATAACTTTTCGTCTCTGTAATGAAACGGTTGTTTCCAGGCAGATCAGTTCCTATACCGAAAAGGTCACCTGTACATACCTACACTCTCAACCTGCCACTTCTTTCGACTCGTGTCTTCTTAACTACGAAAACTTGACACCACAACCTCTTCTGAGAACTCTCAGGGAACCTGACGTTCCTCTAGGTTGGTCAGGTAAGCTTTCCTCTAGTCGGGACCCTAAAACCTCCCTTACTACGACTTCGACTTTGAGGTCATGAAACCGGTGGAGTACGTTTCTCAACTGAGGAATCTTTTCTGAGACTACGACCCTCCCTAACCCCCGTCCTCCTCTTCCCCTAGTGTCTCCTACTCCACCGACCTACCGTAGTGACTGAGCTACCTGCGCTCAGATTCACTTAAGACCCTAAACCACTACCTGTCCCTCCGGACCGCTCGACGCTAAGTACCCCAGCGTTTCTCAGCCTGTGTTGACTCGTTGACTTGACTTGACTTGACTAAGACATCTGTATAGGAAATGAAAAAAACAAACAAAAACAAAGTTAACAAATAATTGACTGGTCTAATGTTTTTATTAGGACGATCTATGGAATCAAGTAGGAAGATATATTCGGACATCTAGACCAGAAGGGACAACGGTCGTAGAGGTGGAAGATGTTTTACCCACCAGAAAAAGAAGTAAGGTGGAGCACCTCTTCTGTTAAACTTCCCGGTTTCCTTCAACAAACGAAGAAACTTTGCAAAAGGTCACCATATCTAGAGTACTTAGTCTAGGAGGTACGTCTACTACGGTATAAAGGATTTTCTATCTCGTTAGTTACGCAACAGACAGTCCCGTTAAACGAAGAATAACTAAAACGATATTGGTGGAACATCTAGTTAAGTAAATGCTTGAAGTCTGAACCCATGGGGGTACGTTACATACCGAGGTGTTAAGAGTCGTACAATTAACTTCGGAACAACTCGAAGTATTTCCACGGTGACTTCTAGACGACCTCCGCTTCATCGACGTCGTGGAAAACTTGGAGGTCCGAGTGTGGCAACTCTTGAGACTAGGACTACTGTTTACGGTTAAACCCAAGGTGCCCATGTGTCTTCAACGACCGAAAAGCACGGTAGGATCGGTAAGCTTAAAGTCAAGACATACAGACGGACATAAGGAACACCATTACGAATCGAAAAAGTATCTATTCGAAGGAGGAACGGAAAGCTTCGTAGAAAATCCGGTTGAAACGCTTTGACAAAGCGAAAAAGAATTCCCAAAGACCGTGTCGTCTTAGGAAGAAAAAGAAGAGAAGACGAGGGAGGTACCAAGGTCGGCCCTTTCTCCGATAGGAAATGAAAATATTTGTGTGTTGAAAAGTTAATTTTAAATGAAGAGAAAAAAAGTCCCAAACAAAGGTAAATTCCTCCGAGACCCTTAGAAGGTGTCCTGTAGACTGTTGAGACATGAAAGGGGAATCCTCTTCGTCTTTCTGTATACTTGATCAGTCATCCACGACAGAAAATAGGCCCTTAACATCCTCGAACCCCAAGAGAAATTTCTCTGTGTAAAGTTGTTTAATACTTTTGTACCTTTCGAAAGTGTAAGAGAAACTTTAGAGGGAACAACCCTGAATTACGAAAAAGAGCAAAATTCTAAAGATAATTTGTAGAAGTAAAAAGTTACGGAATTTAAACTTAACCCCAACTTAACCCGGAATTTTAATTTATTCCTCATATAATCTCGGATATTAAGACTGGATATCTCTTTCTCAGTTCTTGTTTGTTTTGTGGAGTTTTTACCGACTCTTGATAGAGACAGTCGAGATTAAGATCTAATCTGTCAACCACTAACCGTCCTCGACTTTCCTATTGTAAGTTGCTATCGAAGTGTGACTTTGAACTCCGTGTGTTTCTCTTGCCACTTTATTTACGAAACCTGGACAGAGAACAGTAAACTACAGAACTGTAAAGTCAAAGTGACACTGAAAAATTTTTTAGATCATTTTAGACGGTGTCTCTACTCTCAGTGGGAATTAATACCGTCTCGGATTGTCAGAAACAAATAGTCTACCTCTCCTCCTACCAAGGATATTATGTAGAGTCATTATAAACACTATTTGTCCATCTAGGAGGTAAAGACTTAATTAAATAGGAGAAATCGGGGAGAATGGAGTGGGAGAGAATGAAGCAGAAGGTAATGAAGGAGTGCACGGGTAAGACCAGGTCGGTACAACCCGAAACACGAGAGATAGTCTGGACTAGTGACGAGGAGACGACCTTACAAGAAATGGAGTCACCGGTGTTTCAAACGAAGTGGAAGAAATAAGAAACGAGTTGACAACGAGAGTCACTCCGGATGATAAATTTTCACGTTGTCGGGACCCGTGAAGTAGTGGACGGAGTGGGGTGAAAGGGAAAGGAAAGAACCATGAATGGTGGAAGATTTTACGTCCGTTCGTATGGAACAAAATAACTTGAGGTGTCTATGACGCGAAAATGTTTCACTTTCAAACACCGTTCGTTCACCGTTCGTTCACATAGTCGTAGTAAAAAAGTTGTCGTAAACGAGTGAAACACAAAGACACAGTGTGAAACCGTTAAGAACGTTATAAAGTTTGCAAAAGTAGTAACGACATAAACAATCCCACTAGATACTAAATTTCTAGATACTAGAAATTTTTAAAAACAAACAAACAAGTTTTGGAAAATAACACTAGTCACTAAAGACTACAATTGACAACGTTTTTCCAATGTTGAGTGACTTCTGATTCTACTACCAATCGTAAAAAATCGTTCTCATAAAATAAATAATAAAAACCGACACGACACACCGAACGTCCTAGAATCAAGGGGTTAGTCTCCAACCCAGGTGTCGTCACTTTCGTGGGTTAAGATTGGTGACCTGGGGGTCCCTTAAGGGGTCCCTTTTTCATAAAAATTTAATTCCACACATAAATGAAAAATCTATATTACGATGACTTATGAATTATCTGACGTTATATATCATGATGTCTGTATCAAAATACATGGGACCCTTTGGTTTTTTTAGTACACTGGACGAAATGACGTCATAAACGAATATCGTCACCAAACCTTAGTTTGGACGTTTAGACACTCTATACACACAGTGAATCTAAGGAAAGGAACGTCGGTGTCCATCGTCTTTCCCTGAGTCGGGTCCAGTACGGAGTCCGGAGGACTCAGTAGGTCCACCTCTGTAGTCTGACCTCAATACCACGTGATAGGAGATAGCTTCGGTCCGAACACCTGAAGGTCTAGGGTCTCCCGGTTTTACATCCTGTCTTCATGATTGGTCCAGGAGGGTCACTAGGTCTTGTGGAGTAGAAGATGGGCGGTCGTTTTTACTACGTCGGAGACTTTCATAGATTTAGTGTTTAAAGTGTCAAGTGAACATATGGAATATAAACCATGATCCACGATTCGCTTGTCATCTTTTTCTTTTTTTTAATATCTCAAATATTGTACCTAGGAACTGGTATGTCCTAATAAGGTCGTCTGATTAGAAAAAATTTGTTATCGAAATGACAACAATATTTTAATTACATATGAAAAACATTATTTATACATCTTCAGGTACTTTCATAATGTCTGGGACATAAGGTAGACGATCTTTATTCGTGAATACTATGACTGGAAAATGCGTATAAAAAGGAGGAGAGAAATATTTGTGTGTATGTGTGTGTTATAATTGTTTTACCCCAGTATCATATTAACAGTAAAGTGTTCAAAAGGACAAGAGATTTATCAAACATCCGTTGAAAACTACAGTAATATCCACAAGGACTTATGAAAATCACCAAACAGGAGTATATGTATACGGAATTGAATGATGTTGACCTCTTAATTATAAACACCCCAAAAGGATACCAATTTTTTATTTATGACTCGAACCGGTATATGTGTGTAGAAAAGGGTGTAGACATTGATAGAGGGTTCATATTTAATAATGTGTGAATAACGGTGAAACTTCCAATGTGTTTAACTTAAACCATGTGACTGTTTAAGAAAGTTTTTTCCGATGGATAAAAGTAAAAGTAGTTATTCACACTTTCTCACGTACAAAGGTGTCGAGGTACCTGTACCGAAACCAATTGGACAAAGTGGTGACGACAAGACTGTTCAATTTTTACGATAAAGACTTAAAATTTTCACATACTTATAAACAGAATATTCAATTTTTATTGGGTTGGGAGATACTTTATTTTACCCATTTTTATATAAGTACTATTTCATTTTGTTTTAGGATCTTTATGTAGATTCTTATAAGTCTGGATTTAGAGATTTTTTATACTGACTTTTTAGTAAATTTTATGAAATCGTTCACCTTTATTATCGTAAAAGTTTTACCTTTTTTTTAGTCGTAAAGTTTATACGTCTAAGAAAGATTAGATATTTAAGGTATGATACGGTTAATTTTTGGGTTAGTCTAAAATGAATTTTACTATTTTATAAGGAAGTCAAATGTCTTGGAAAGATACTCTCGTCAAATAGAGACACTCTATTTTAGGGTAGTGTTTTCGTACTACTTTTACACGATCTCTATGTAATGGGTCCGGACGGTTTTCTTACAGAGAGGAACTTCGGTAAGGACCAGAAGATTTCCATTGAACGGAGTGACTTACAGTTGTAATGGAAAATGAAAAATATTTTTGATAGAAAAAAAAAAAGACACGGTGTGTCGTGTACCCTAGAGTAAAAGGACTGGTCCCTACCTTTAGAGTGGGAACGTAACCTTCACGTCTCAGAATTAGTGACCTAACGGTCCTTTCAGGGATATTTTTGGTAGAGGATTTTCCATACCTGTAATAACCAAACTCATTCTCCTGTTACAAAAAGGATGTAAACAGGACAAATATCCATAAAGGGGGTGGTGCTCTTGACACATAGGTATTAGACGAGGATCCTATGTAAGAACAATAACAGTAGTAAACATTTTAGAGGGAGGATCCGGTCGAGACTACTTCCACTGGTAAAAGTGACTTCGGCGACCGGTCCAGTAACGGAACTCATAAGTTGACACGTTGTCTGAGAACTTCTGACTTCACACACTGACTTCACGAAAGGGATGAATGGTTTGAAGGTCTAAAAGGGAAGGATCCGTCTGGTCACCGATACTTTTGTAGTCGAGAAGGACTCCTAGAGGTGTGTGTAGTGCAGATATTACAAGAAGAGAACAAAACCGAGACTCTACTTCCGTTTCAAGATTGACCTCTGGAACTGAGTGTAGATGAACCTTCCGAAGAGCGAATGTACGTGGGAGACTACTAAAGTGTTTGGACTCGATATTGACTTCGGAAAGGGTGTGAGACGTGTAGAAATCCCGAAGAAGAAAAAAAGTGTGTAACCGGTGTGATGTAACGTACACCCTAGGATTGAGGGACTGGTCCCTAGTTTGGACGCGGTGGTCCCACCTTCACGTCTTAGGATTAGTGACCTAGGGTTCCCTTCAGGGGGTTTTCTTTAAGACTTATTATAAAATGTGTCTGTAAATGAAATTATTACGACAACAACTATTGTTGTTGCAGTTTGTGGTAATGTTGTGAAGATACACGGTTTCTCCATGTGTATGATTGAAGAAATGGAGAGTCTCCTTGTACCTCCATCCTTGACAGTACTAGAAGTAAAATGTCTGTTGTGGGTCCGTGTCTCTCCCATTCACCGACTCAAATGAGGTCGTACGGACTCCTTCACAACTCGACCCTGACGTCGTGTGTTCGGACCAGAGTCTCGGGTGTGAATCACCCGTAAGAGTAGTGTGGCGGAGGGTCCCGTTGACACTTCGACCCATGCACACTCGACTTGGAGGTTTCCCGAGGTAGACACCGACACACAAGACACTCGTATAAGTCCTCCTTAGTCCGTTATACCTATCCAGACCTCTGTATTTTAGAGTTGTATGGGTCCAGTGACGACCGCTCGGTCGTCTGACAACATAACTGACGTCGTAAGGTACACTGGACTTTTCACACAGGTACGACAGACTGAGAGAAATGACCGTATAGAAAAGAGAAAATTCCAAGTCCATTGTACTTGGGCAAATACCGGTACTTAGACATCTTATAACCTCCATTCACTCTTTAGGTAGTCTCCTATCTCAGTTGGAAGACCTTGTCTGACAGATGATGGCCGAACGAACAGAATGTGACGGACAGAGATAGTCTCTCTTCCGTGAGGTCTCTGGTGAACGAGGGAGACCCATACGATGAGAGACCTTTCGTACTTCCGTCGTACTTTTCTACCCCTGACTCATTCTCTTTACTCCGGCGTGTTGTTAGTGGATGGTGCTATGGACGACATAGGTGTCCTTTCTAGTTCCAATCCCCTACCGGAGACGTACCGGTCGATTGGGAAGTGACAGTCCGACCCTGAGATCGGACCCCTAAGCGATAACACGAAGGGACCAACCAAGTCACCATTTCTTGGATGGACAACTTGGGACCCAATCTTCTAGGGGACCTCTTCCTTTATCGTCTACCGTCTCCTCGAATCGTCCGATGTCAGGTACCCCAGTGTCTCACTCTGTGTTGAATCGTCGATTTGTTGTTCATGAAAAGAATTTCAATGGTGAATCATGATTGTACAAGTGTAACATCTTTCAGACTGTTATAAGAGCTTGTTTAGGTGTTAGAAAGTGTCCGACGTTTTCGTAATAACTACAAAACCACATTTAATGTATATCTCTTTTTGGACCCAAGCTAGGGACCCAGTCCTTCTAGGGGACCTCCTCCCGTACCGTTGGGTAAGGTCCTAAGAACGACCCTTTTAAGGTACTTGTCTTCTGGGACCGTCCGATGCCAGATGTCCCAACGCTTCTCAACCCTGTACTGACTTCACTGACTTGTGTGTCTATGTATATATTTATAAAATATCATACATTAAATACAGATACACATTCTAAATGACTATGTATAAAATATATATACATGAAATGTATACTTTAAAATATAGTGAGTTCATAAATTTTTAAACCAAGATCCTTTCATAGGGAATTGTAGGTACATAAATTTTTGTAAGACCCCTTAAGGGACCGTCAGATCACCAATCGTGAACCGTGAAAGTGACGACCCCGACCCCAAGTTAGGGATCAGTCCCTTGATTCTAGGGTGTTCGACACGAAACACCGGTTTCATTATTTATGTATTTTTTGTAGACCGGTGAGAAGATAAAGATTAAAATGGTTTCATACCACTTTCTTTAAACCGGACATTTTATTGATACGTATAAAGATACAGGTTCATACTAGAAAAAAACAACAACAACGACGAGATCCAGAAACAACGACACACACCCGAAAGGGATCAGCGTCTCTCACCTCCGTTGAGAGGTCAACGTCACGTACCCAAAGAGATAAGGTCATCGAAGAGAGTAACACCACGTGTCCGAGATCTCACGAGTCCGAAATCGTCGACACAACATGCCGAATCAACAAGGTTCCGTACACCTTAGAAGGATCTGGTCCCTAGTTTAGGTACAGAGGACGTGACCGTCCGACTAAAGATAGGTGACATGGTGGTCCCTTCAACGTTTCATATTAAAATAAAAACACTTAAAATATTTTTAAAAATACGTTCCCTATATACAGTAAAATTTATACAGTATACACACAGTAATTTTAGTTCAATGACTGAGGGAAAAAATTGGGATTTAAAATCTAAGTCTTCAAATTAATGTATAAAAACCATTCGACAGTGAAATTACAGAGAAGTAAAAAAACTAAAAAAAAAGTCTTCTTACGGAAAAGATGTTTCCCTTTATTTACTCTTTATTCTCTTTACTAGTAAAAACAAATAGGTGACCTAGATAGAATGAAGTTTTGTGAACCGTTAGTATCAAGTGGTGGATCCTTGACTGTATTATACTGAACCACGTGTGTCTACTGGGTGTATAAGTTGGACCGGTTCTTTGTGTGTTTGTTATGAGTGAAGTTTTAAAGAGTCGTCAAAACAGGTGAAGTATAAAGGTTACTTTATAAAATTTGTAAATGATTTCTCTAGTGAAACGTTATTTAGGGAAGGGTTTAAACTTAGAAGTCTCGAAAGAGTCGGGTCAACCAAAATATAAACAAACATGTTAGGACAAAAGAACGGAAGTTTTAATCTAAGTTGTACGGGTCACTTTTAGTAGATGAATGAAATAGATATTGAACCTCTTTTTCTTCGGATTGGTCTAGGGTAATAATCTCAAAAGTGATAAAATACAGGAAGGCGTTTGCCGTCACGTACCTCGTGGGGAAGACAAGGAGGTGGATACGTTAGTACCTGACTGACTTCAGAGGACCCCGCCCCTCGGTCAAAAGGTCGGTAGTTGTTGAGAAGGGGGTCTTGAAGTCAGTGACGGTCCACACGACGTCAGAGACCTAATTAGGAGTAATTTTTGTCAAGGTGAATCCCAGTAGAGTACCCCTGTCTTATATGATACCCCTTGGGGATAGTTCCGAAGGGGACACCCGAGTCACCGTTTCTAAGACGAACGTTACGTCCTCTGGTTCCAAACTAGGAACCCAGTCCTTCCAAGGGACCTCTTCCTTTACCGTTGGGTGAGGTCATAAGAACGGACCTTTTAGAGTACCTGTCTCCTCGGACCACCCAATGTCAGGTACTTCAGTGTTTTCTCAACCTGTGATTTGTTTAGGGATAGTCTACAGTAAAATCGAAAAACAAAGGAGTCCCTTAAATGGAGATAAGACACGAGTCAAGTTGAGACAAATAAAAAGTCATTGAGAGGTCCTAGTCGCAAAAGTCCAGGTACTATTAGGTATCCTAATCTTAAGTACTAAATCCCCGTTCCCGGTCTTTCTGAACACTTGGGTTAGAAAATTTTTTTGTGTTTTTTGGGTTACTCTTTGATGTTAATGACGGAATGATTTTCGTAAGAACACTTGAATTAAATCCATCACTCGTGAATCGGTCCCGTCATAGAAGGGTGAGTCTCCTAAGAGCTTAATCCCTTGTATAGGACCTCCCATTTTTCTATTATGATGTACTCCTCTCTTTTTCCTTTTTTTGGGAATTTTTGTCTCGAGAAAATATGACGAAACCTACTACCCAAATTTTCTTTTTTTTATTTTAGTAAACAGGAGGTATGATGGGTACTTAAGAGTAAATTAAGAGATTGTATTTAAAGGTCAAGGTGTAACGGTCCTTTTATAAATGCAAGCCTAAAATAAATAAAAACTGACACGTCCCAGAAGCAACGATGTACCCGAAAAGAGATCAACGTGTCTCACCCCCGATGAGAGATCGACACCACACACCCGAAGAGAACAACGACTCGTGTCCAAGATCCCATACACCGAGTTATCGACGTCAAGGATTCGAGATCTCGTGTCCGAGTTAGCAACACCGTGTATCCGAATCGACGAGGAACCGTACACCCTAGAAGGACCTAGTCCCTACCTTGGGTACAGAGGACGTAATCGTCCAGCTAATAAGTGGTGACTCGGTGGTGTCTTCGGACTTTATAAAATAAAAGTTATTCCTTATAAGGACCCTTAGATCCAGGATTCCTCACTGGACAAGTACGATTAGGTTTACTTGAGAGTCTTCGTACTCGCTAGAGACGATAGACCGATTTACCAGTTTCCTCTATCCATAAAAACATAGAAACCTGATTAATAAGGAGTATAGTAAGTGATCACAATATTTTTTCGTGTGTCAGGTTTTTTCTTTTCTTTTGGTTCGTATTTAGATTTTAAATTTGTCTATGTGGATCTTAGGGAAATCTAAGACTAAGTTCGTGTTTATATAGAAAAGTACTAAGATCTTTATTTATAAGATATGAGAACGGGACGTTAAAAGTCAAGTGTAGTATCGGTAAAGGGATAAAAAAAAAAAAAATGTTTTAGAAATATCTATTCTCTTTCACGAATACTTTGTTTAATGGTTCATCACGACCTCTTTAGTACAACCTTTTACTATGTGACTTTAAGACAAAAGGTCAGATTCAAGATTACACGACACACGATCCAGTGAAGTCAGTACAGACTGAGAAAACGTTGGGGTACCTGATATCAGGTGGTCCGAGGAGACAGGTGCCTTAAGAGGTCCGTTCTTATGACCTCACCAAACGTTATTGATGTCGTTAAAGGGTTGCAAAAGTTGTTCGACTGGTCATAATCGTAAGAAATTAAGGAAAAAAGAAAACCCACGGTGTCGAAATAAGAGAAATCTAGATGATAGAAAAAAAAAAATTAAAGTCTTATTAACGAAATGTTATAACACAATCAAAGACGGTATATAGTTGTACTTAGTCAGTATCCACATATATACAGGGGAGAGTAAATAAGAAATAACTTTTTCTTCAGATGGAGTGACCGTTAGTGAGGTGTGGTATAACGGGTAAATTATTAAGAGAGTTTAAGTCCAGCTTCACGAAAGACGTTCCTTTTCACGGTTCTCAATAGTGAGAGCACCCTTACAAATTGTTCCCAGTTCAAACTGAAAAAAAATTTGTACCTTAACGATTCATTTTATGTACTAAGTATGAAAAAGAAAGAAGAGGTCTCAAAAGTCTATGTGTCAAGCTCTGTCGATTGCCTCTCGAAAAAAGGGTGTGTGTGATAAAAGTACGAACAAGAAAGGTTATGTACATTAGGACCTCCTTACCTTCCTCCCTTGTTCCCTTACTCCCCGACTTCCCTCTTTCCCTTTCTCGCTCCCTCTTTCCCTCCGTTCCTCCTTCCCTATATGAGACGACTTTCTAAAGGTCCGATCAATGTAGGTATCCCAAAGAGAAGACATACTCAACGAACTACAGATTATTCAAATCTTGATAATTACTTTCGAAAGGGTGTGACTAATGTGCATTTCCCAAAGAGAGGTCATACTCAAGAAACTACATGCTATTCAGCTCGTGAATTCGACTTGCAAAAAGGTGTGACTAATGTAAGTATCCCAAAGAGAGGTCATACTCAAGAGACTACAACTCATTCCGTACTTGAGACGGACTTCCTAAAAGGTGTGACTGACGTGAGTATCCCGAAAAGTGGTCACACTCAAGAGACTACATGTTGTTCCTGTATTGAGACCGACTTCCTGAAGGGTGTGACTAATGTAAGTATCCCAAAAAGAGGTCATACTCAAGAGACTACGTATTGTTCCACTCTTGACGCCAACTTTCTAAAGGGTGTGAGTAATGTAAGCATCCCAAAGAGAGGTCACACTCAAGAAACCACACGTTGTTCAACTCTCGAGGTCGACTTCCTAAAAGGTGTGACTAATGTAAGTTTCCCAAAAAGAGGACACACTCAAGAGACCACCCGTTGTTCAAACATTGAAACTGATTTTCTGAAAAGTGTAACTAACGTAAGTATCCCGAAAAGAGGTCATACTTAAGAAACTACCCGTTATTCAAATATCGAGACCTATTTACTAAAGGGTGTAACTAATGTAAGTATCCCGAAGAGAGGTCATACTCAAGAAACTACACGCTATTCAAACATCGAGACAGATTTACTGAAAGGTGTGACTAGCGTGAGTATTCCGAAGAGAGGTCATACTCAAGAGACTACGTGTTGTTCCTGTATCGAGACCGATTTCCTAAAGGGTGTGACTAATGTAGATATTCCAAAGAGAGGTCATACTCAAGAAACTACCCTTTGTTCCACTCTCGACGCCGACTTACTAAAGGGTGTAAGCAATGTAAGTATTCCAAAGAGGGGACATACTCAAGAGACCACACGTTGTTCTACTCTCGAGGTTAACTTCCTAAAGGGTGTGACTAATGTAAGTTTGCCGAAGAGAAGTCTTAAAGAGTACAAAACTCGTTCCCTACTTGAGAGCCTCCAGAATGCTGTAAATATGACTGAGAGAGGTCACCTCAAAGAGACAACAAGTAATACCCTATACGACACCAAGTTTTAAACGGGTGTAAGGAATTTTAGTTTCCTAGAAGGAACACGTACATAAAAGAGTACATACAAATTCCCACATGGTACCAATTTTCCAACTTATGACAGTGATTTAGGTATCCTAAATAGAAGACAAACTCAAGAACATTTGACTTATTTTACTTATGAGACCCCCTCCAAAGGTTTAAGTAATAAAAGTGTCTCAAAGAGACATAGTCATTAGTAGACTACTCACAAATGGTATCTTAATATTACATTAAAAAATTGTACACTTCGTACAAATACTTTTGCCAAAGAATATCCATAGTTGACACTACTTTCTTCTGACCTTAAGTCTGGTCGGAAGAGGAGTCCCGATAGTAAAAACGTCAGAGAGAGTACTCATTACCGCAAGGACACTCATTTACAGTGAAGGAAGTTTTCAGAGAGAACAAAAAGGACAACGAAGAGGTTGTCGAGGAATGTTAGGACTTTAAGAAGTGTACTTCTATTGGTTCCTAGTAGAGAACAGTTGAAAAGATAGAAGTGCGATACCCTATCAAACAGTAGTTTTTACGAGACGAAGTTAGAGTTAAGAGAAGAAGGTTCACGTCAACGGCTCAGACCTTCTTTCGTTTTGTCTTGTGGATCGGTTTTTAACAATCTCGACCTTATCACCCCCTTTTCGACTGTTCTTTCATACTTTTAATATACACCTAAATAAAAGTCGATACCTGGATATTATACTTAACTTTTCGTTTTCCTACTCTACTCGTCATTCGTCTCTTGATGGTGTCAGTCTATCGTATTGTTCCTTAATTATACTTTGATAAAGTTAGAATCACAACGACTTATTTCTGAAATATACAGTTTGTAGAGGTATAAGGTTTTATCCTAGTAGATACGTCTTGAATGTCCTAACGTTTTGTTAAGACGTCAAGAATCATTTTTGTGTCTCCTAGGAAAGATAGGAGAAATCACGATCTGTGTACAAGTGACTTTCTCTTTAATCACAGATGTAAAGATCCTGAAAGACTTTCGTACTTTGAACAATCATGTCACCACAATCATTCTGCTTCAGTTTGTTGAAACACTTGGTCCTTTTTTATTACTCACGTGACAATAGGGTCCAAGGGACTTCCGGAATCTCCGATTATACCGGGGTTCCTAAGAAAACCAGGGTTCACTCTCTCCTACCTCTATACGAGTATGTGTCTTCGGACTCACCGATAATCCGGATCGTTGTCTTCCATGTAAACCCTTTTTCACCACTACATATATCAGGAGAAGCTCACCCTCTTTTCTCTTTATACACCGTACGGGATACCCCTGAAAAGTATGTTTAGTGGACACTTTCTTTCACTTTCACAATCAGTAAGTCAGTACAGACTGAGAAACGTTGGGGTTACCTGATATTGGGTGCTCCGAGGAGACAGGTACCCTAAGGGGTCCGTTATTATGACCTCACCTAACGGTAAAGGAAGAGGTCCCCTAGAAGGAAGAGGTCCCTAGCTTGGGCGTAGAGGACGTAACCGTCCGACTAAGAAATGGTGGGTCGGTGGTCCTTCAGATGGACATTACTGAGGATTTACAGATAAAGAGTGGACCTATACGTACACCCTTTTAAGAAAAATATGAGTAGGAGAACAAGCTTGATCTAATGTAGATCAAACCTTTCTATCTCTTGAAACCCACAGGCCTGACCCCTGTTTTCTTTCAGTGACGTCTTAGACCAGGGACAGAAACCGAGAATCCTTGGATCTTCTGACTTATTCGAGTTTGAGTGTTTCAACATGGAAACGATGGGATGTTTGATTTTGATATAGAAGTGGTATGATTAGAAACACACCGGTTTTAGTAAGACCGGAGACTTGAGGGATCTAGGACTAGACACCTTTACTCTTTAATAAAGTTATATGTCTATGGTAATTTTCCCTGACATGAGAATGGGGTTCTCAGGGACACCAAAAGGTCCTAGTGTAGAGACAGGTCCCAGGAGACTCGTCTCGAGTTTCACGGCGGAAGAAGGACTCACTTCAGGTGTCAGTGATAAAACTTCAAGTGAGGGAGGATTTTGTCCTGTGTGTAAGGATGAGTCGACCCATAGTAAAGGGAGGTCACAAGTCTCTCCTTTTCAAACTGTCTTCCTTCTTCCTTTTGGACTACCGGACCTTTGTCAGGACTCTGTCAGTTGTAAATTTTCTAAGATCCCCATGTTCATGGAAAATCCGTTCGGGGAAACCCAAAACCTACGACCTGGACAAATATATATTGGGGTTTCTCCTTGTAGTCTTTCTTGACTGTATGACAAAAGAAAGAACATCTGGAATTTCTTTTACGATTAAGACTAAAAACACAACCACTTATATCTTAAGGTTGAATCCTTAAGGGAGCTTTAATAGTTCTTTGATTGTCTTGTCCAAGTCGTTTTAAAAATTGACAGTTTACAGTCTCTCGTTTATAAAGTCCGAATCGTTCGGTATGTCGGAGATAATGTTAATCAGTCGAGACGACGATATCGTTCTGTCGTCGGTGTCTTTTATATACTTGTTTACCAACATCGATATAATGTTATTTTGAAATGAATGTTTTTGTCCACTACCCGGTCTAAACCGTGTGTCGAAACAACTACGTCTCTTACTTTACATCCGGAATTACTTTCCGCCCTACATATTCGATTCTCGTGACCTAAACCTTTTCTCTGAACCCAAAAAAGGAGATAATTCTCGTATACAGACTTAAAAAAAAATTACATTACATAGATTAGACTATGTAAAAATTACCACTCCAATAAGGTAAAGATGAATAATCCGAATTGGTATGGGTTGAGTAATACAACAACTCACTTAATTTAACATTACTATGTAGTTTTCGGTAATCGTCTCAAATGACTTGTTTTTTGTTTCCGACCATTAATAGTCCTACGAATCCAAACTCTTGTGACTTTTTAATTTACTGTCAGTTACTCTCTGGAAATAGGACTTGAGAATCAGAGGTCTTTTGTCAAGATAAAACGGGTGTGATACTCGACGTGGTGTCTCGGACAGTAATGACGGTATATTTCCCCCAGAGAACTCGACGGAGGACATTCGTCCTTCTTGGGAGGAAAATCCTGAGACACACACACAAACACACACACACAAAATCAGTGAGTCAGTACAGTCTGAGACGCTGAGGTACCTGATGTCGGGTGGTCCGAAGAAACAGGTACCTTAAAAGGTCCGTTCCTATGACCTCACCCAACGGTAAAGGAAGAAGTGGAAAAACCTGATAATCCACCATTTAGTTTGATATGAGGTTATTAAAAAAAAAATTAACTCAAATTTTTTTTTTTCTGATAACCCGTCCTTAAAACAGGGTTTTTTCATGACCTACACTAGACAGGAATGGGTTTCCGTCGATTTCGGTGACTTCAGCTTACGGTGAAAGGTTCTGTAAAATTTTATCTACCTCACTAGAATTCGACACCAAGTACTTATCCTGTGTTCCAGGGACTTCGGGTACTTTGAACTACGTTTTACGATGACATGAACGTAAAAAGATTCGACACCGAGTATTAAAAGTGATTTTTAGAGTTTCTAAAAGTATTACTCGGGTTTTACTCTAAGTCTTTTGACGATGGACACAAGTTGTACCTAGATATCCATGACAAAAAGTTGAAGATTAGGTACGAAGGAAATTTTTGAAAAAAAATTAAATAAATGAATAAAAAACCGACGTGATCCAGAAACAACGATACACCCGAAAAGAGATCGACACGACTCAGCCCCGATGAGGGATCAACGCTACGGACCCGAAGAATAACGTCACCGAACAGTACAGTGTCCCGATCCCGAGATCTAGTATCCGAGTCATCAGCACCGAGTGTCCGGGTGTACACCCTAAAGGGTCTCTTTAGCTTGGACACAGAGGACGTAACCGTCCGCCTAAGAAATGGTGACTCGATGGTTCCTTCCGGGTGCGAAGAAAAATTAATTGTACGGGGAAGTCACAAATTACATCCAGGGAAATTATAGTTTGAAGAAGTTTACAGTTTATTATGATCTGATCTAATAGTGGGGGAGAGGTGGAGTTCGAAATATAAGAGTTTCAAGGTCTTTAAAGATAGTATTCTGGGTGGTGAGAAGGAATAGTAAACGTGTCACCTTTAGAACCAATGATCCGACATTAGGTACTACCGTCGTTGTTCCATAAATAAATTGAGGTCACGAATCATGTCATAACCACATGTCATGTCTGATTTATGTATAAACCATTGAATAAAGTCATTCGCTTAGTTGTCATATAGTTGTCTGAAACATTATGTAGTTTTATTAGGACCAAGTTTAAGACTAAATTCAGGAGGGACAAGTGGACTTCCGAATAGTGTATGAGTAATCTTTTTCAGGGAATTCATACCTATGACCGAAAAGACCTGAAGATAGGGAAGAATAAGATATGAAGTAGATGAACAGGGGTCGAGGGGTGACGAGTTTTAAGGAAGGGTTTGGAAAGTCCAACCCTTAAGAAGGTATTATTACTTTAGGATGTAGAAGTGGTTTATAAGAGAGATGTAGGGACACAAACAAAAAAAAAATTATTCATATCATCAGATAAAAAAACCGACACGATCCAGAAGTAACGACCCGAAAAGAGAGATCAACGTCGTTCACCCCCGATGAGATATCGACGTCACACACCCAAAGAGTAACGTCGTCGAAGAGAACAACACCCCGTACCTTAGAGTCTGAGATCCCGGTACCGTACCTTAAGTCACCAGTACCGTACACCCGAGGTGTCGTGTCCGAGTTATCAACACCGTGTATCCGAATCCACGAGACGCCGTGCACCCTAGAAGGACCTAATCCCTAGTTTGTGCAGAGAACGTAACCGTCCACCTAAGAAATGGTGACTGGGTAGTCCGTACGGGGTAAGGACTCAATTATCTTTGGATGTGAAGGGGGGTTCCTGAGGGAGGAGACGTCTGGAGTGTCCGAGTCCCACCAGTACGAGAGGGTAGGTCCCCAGAGTCGTAGTTTCCACCTTTTCACGTACACAGGAGGGTCTTTGGGACTTTGAGTCCGGTAAATGGAGTGAAGAACCTCGAAACAAGATGGTTATTGAACTTGTGGTGGAGGGAAGGTAAGGTGACTTCTAAATATAATTATTGTGGATCCTAAATAGGAGATTAAGTTGTTGAACATAACAGAACAAAACCTACCAGATATCGTAGGTAAACATCTCAAGAGACCATTATTGTCTTTTTATTGACTACGAGACACGCCACAGTCGGTTACACAATTTGGACAACGTTTTTAAACAAGAACAACAAATCAGCGACACAGGTCGAGAAAAAACTGGGGCACCTGACATCGGGTGGTACCCTAAAGGGTCCATTCTTATGACCCACCCCCCGCCCCCCACGGTAAAGAAGGAAGTCCACAGGACTGGGTCCCTAACTTGGACACAGAGGACGTGACCGTCCGCCTAAGAAATGGTGAAATCGGTGGTCTCTTTGGGTGACGTATTTAATGACAAGTGACTAAAGAATGTTCCAGGGACTCTTTTATGATAATCGTCGTGGTAAAAAGTCTCCTTTTCGATCTTCCAATCTCTTTAATTGTGTATACGGATTCCAATCATTGACCCTACGTTGAAGTTCAAAGGGATTGTAGTATCTGATACAAGAGTCAGTAGTTGAGCATGTCGGTCGGACTGAAGGTCGGGGAGTGAGAATCGCACTCTGGGATCTAGAACTTTGGTGGTATTTCATGAGGTGGAGAGTTCAGTGTGTGTCTCTTGACGAGTGAGAAAGTAATGTTGTAGTCTAAAGAGGTGAAATTGAACGAGTTAACAGGGGAAATGAGAAGGATAAGAAACTACCAAACCCCAGAAATAAGATAACTTTGTGGATGATAATGATAAGAGGTCAGACATCAGAAAAGGAAAGACAAATCATAGGAAAAATAGAAAAGATAGAATTAATAAGTTAACTCTCAGATACCTAGTAAGTAGAATTAGAAAGATAAACTATATCAGTTTTTAAGGGAAAGTTTATGACGGAATTTGGACACCCGACACCCCGAAGGCAACTTACATTGATTTGTGTAGATTTATAGTTGGACGGGAGGTAATAATGATTACCGGTGATAGAGTCTTACGGGAGACTACGCTTCTCGGTTGAGTGACCTTTTCTGGGACTACGAACCTCTCTAACCCCCGTCCTCCTGTTCACTCACTTTCTCCTACTCTACCGACCTGTCGTAGCGGTTGAGTTGCCTGTAGTCAAACTCGTTTGGGGTCCTCTATGACTTCGCGTCCATTCGGACCGTACAGGTATCTCGACGTCTCCGCCTGTGCTGAATCGCTGGTTTGTTGTTAAAGTCTTACTTAAAAACCCTGACTGGTCGTTTGGGGTGACATGGAGGACTTCGTCGGACAGAGGGGATTGGGTTCAATGATTGAAATTCGGAAGAGGTGAGAAGTAGGTTGTAGAGAGGTAAGACTAATGGTGGGAGTACGAGTTATCTATTAAAGTGGATTGCCAAGTGTCTCTTTTTACGTTCGGAAGGTTATTATGGGAGTTGGAGTGAAAAGAATATACTCGGGAAGAAGGAGATACAAGACTTAATTAAGGGGACTGTGATTAGTTCCTGACAAAAAAATTACCGATAAAAAATAAAAATATGTTAAAACTTTCCAATGAAAGGTAAATGTCAATAATGTTTTATAACCGATATGACGGGTACAACATATTAGATGGGAGTTCGGACAGAATATGAGGTATGAAATATGGAGGGTTAAGAAGGGGAGTCAAGGACGGTGGAGGTCGTGACCATTGGTGATCGAACAAGAGACATAGACACTCAAGACGAAATATCATCATCGAAGAGAGAAAGGACTAGGACTTGAAAAAAAAGTGAAGGAGAAAGGACGTTGGTAAATTTGGTTCGGTTTAAGAAAGTTTGGAAATCCCCCTTCTTTTACTGTTGGGTGTGAGAGTTTAAAGGTACGTCAATATTGGTTGAAGCACATTTTCCACAGGTAAGTAGAGTTAAAGGAGTAAAAGATTAGTCAAGTGAAGTTACGCCGAAGACGACGGACGGTCGGTACGTGTAAAGAGTTAGCTTTCTGTGTCTCCGGGACAGGTTGAGTGGACCCTACCCTGCCGGTCCCTGGCCCGTAGAAGAGGGAGTTGGAACTACTATTAGAGGACTCCTTCCTCTCTAAGGACTCTTCCGTCTCGTCTACTCTTTTTCTTCTTATTAGTCCCGAGTTGTGCGGATGACACTCAACCGATCCTGGGTTGTCTGGTGGACAAAATTGTGTAGGGTGGTTGTTTTGAAGACGAGGAAGGGTGGCCATTCGAGTCCATCCGGTGCACCCCTCTCTATACCCTATGGGTCTCCTCGTTACTCCGTACTCTGTACCGGACCATAGAGACACGTAGAAGGTCTGGTCGGGTCAATCGTCGACTTACCTCGACTCACTGGGGTCTGTGGTATATCTTCCTTTCTTGACAGGTCGACCCGGGACGGACTTAAGGACCTAGTG
Organism: Capra ibex; assembly: GCA_006410555.1. Lineage (NCBI taxonomy): Eukaryota > Metazoa > Chordata > Mammalia > Artiodactyla > Bovidae > Capra > Capra ibex. Next base: position 45,725,835 of record SJYO01050415.1, read on the forward strand.
TCTTAATATTCGTTTATCCTACCTTATGTCGTACTGACTTCTTACTATTTCCTTTTCTTGTGGTTTAATTGAAGTATTTTACAAACCGTTTTTTATGGTGGCTATTCTCGTGGTGATTATTCTTAGATATGACAATGTTAAAGAAGGTTTAGTCCTTCTTTTGCCATCTCTGAAGGGACCACCAGGTCACCGATTCTGAGACTCGAGGGTTGCGTCCCCCGGGTCCAAGGTAGGGATCAGTCCCTTGATCTAGGGTGGACGATGTTGATTCTGGGTTGTGTCGGTTTATTTATGTATAAAAAATTTTTTCTTTCTTTCTTTTTCCATCGAAGTTGTCTTTTTACCTGTTTCCTTTTACGTGTCCGTTAAGTTGATACTTCTTTATTTTGTCGGTCACTTATGTGTTTTTCTACGAGTAGAGAAAGTTAGTCTATTTTTAGTAATAGAGATAAAGATATTGATAGAGACACGTAATCTCTGGGGTATTTAAGTGTGGCTGTAAAGGTTAAATTGTTGTGTAAAATAAGACCGGAGGGACGAAAGATGTAAAAATGGAAGGAAGGGACCGAGGGTAATAAGATAAATATAAATGAAGAAACGAGTTTGGGGACATACATTGGTTATAGGGTTGGTGTACCTGATAAAGAAGCCGGACACGACTACTGGGGAGGGGACCACCGGGTGCTAAATTCTCTAAGGATAAGTATATGAGAATCACCTCAAAATTCAACTATGTCGGAAGGACCTAACCGTTACATAAAAAATTTTATTGTAAAATGAACCTTTATCAAATTTTGAGTGTTCTTCAATGTTTTTATCTTGTCTGAAGGACACATAGGAAGTGGGTCAAGGGGGGTTACTATCATAGCATATGTCGGTGTCGTGTGACAGTTTTGGTACTTTGACTATAATCTCGGTGTAAAAATTGAGCCCATGTGTGAAATAGGGCTAAAATAGTCAAAAATATATATGAGAAACGGAAATACGAACAAAAAATTACCATTACAAATTTTTATACATTGTAGGTCATTCAGATGAACTTTCATAAAGGAATCCTTTATTATCTTTTATGTGAATCCCTTAAGGGACCGTCAGATCACCAATCCTGAATCCTGAACATGACGGCACCGGACTCAAGTCAGGGACCAGCCCTTTGCTTCTAGGACGTTCGGCACGTCGTGTCAGGGTGGGAGGGTGGGAGGGGGTGGGTCGGGGTCTTTTTTTGTTTCATGTAAATTTATGTATATGTTCTTTCGAGTAATTTTTCAATGTAATTGTATCGTTTTTACCCTCCTCCCTAATTCACAGGTAATCGTTCACTGATAAATTTATTTAATACGAAGTAGGTCCATTGACTGATGAGAAGTCGTCGGTTCTCTCTTTTCTATCTAAACATACCTAATTCCGTATGTTTACTGTCTTTCTACAGACATTGTATAACAACTCATTTTTTTTAATTCCTGTCGTTATACCTGATACTTATTTAAAAATATCTTATATTTGTTCGTGTCTTTTTAGACCTTTCTGTCAGAGTTTTCGTAATTTTCGTCAACATAAAACCTTTACGTCTTAACTCCCTGTCCAAGTCAGACACAAAGTTGTGACATAGGTAAAAATTTACTGTAAACAAAAGGATATAAGTTATGTCTCTTTTTTTTCTCGTTTTTTACAAAGGAGAACTTATTAGTGAAACTTTGTTCCGTTAAGGAAACACCGAAGGACTTCAAAAATGATGCCTCATATTACTAAGTTAGGCAGTTGACTGTCAAGGAAGCTCTTATCCGTATAGAGAAAAGTAACGTGAAATGTCTATGACGGAAAATGTTTGACTTCCAGACATCGTTGTAGTGTAGTTCACTCAGATAACCAAGGTACAACGGTTGTCGTAGACGGGTGACAGACACAGTGCACAGTAATTAAGAGTTTTGTAAATTTTGAAAATTTCGTAATGACATAAACAGTACCACTAGACACTAGTCACTAGAGACTACAATGATAACACTAACAAACCCCGAAGGGTCCACCGAGTCGACGTTTTTTAGGAGAACGTTACGTCCTCTGAACCCAAGTTGGGGACCCAGGTCTTCTAGGGGACCTCTTACTTTACCGTTGGGTAAGGTCATAAGGACGGACCCTTTAGGATACCTGTCTCCTCGGACCATCCGATGTCAGGTACCCCAACGTTTCTCAGTCTGTCCTGAGTTGGTGATTTGTTGTTGTTTTAACACTAACAAGACCCTACAGTTCTTAGTACAGGTGTATATTCTCCCGTTTAAATTGGGTATTTACAACACATCTAAGACTGACGAGGTGACTGATCGGGAAGGAGACAGAGAGAGGGAGAGGAGTCCTGAGGAATTAAGAGACTTTGTGTTGTTATAAATTAATCCGGTTAGTTATCGGGAAGTCCTCGGAGATTCACAAGTCCACTTTCTCTCTCAAAGTGCAGAGAGTTAAATTTTCGATCTTTCCTAATTCGAATTATACCTTCCGTACACTTTCGACTCTGTCCGGCTTTCGCTCTGGAGATCGTGGTTTGTCAATCGGTTCAAGACTTATGTCTCCTTTTCGAGAATTTCCTTTACTTTTCACGATGAGGTCACTCGTGTGCCTACTGTTCTTTCGCTTTGTCGAAATAAATGCTATACCTCTTTCACTCATCAGATCTCTTCTAGTTTGGTCGGTGTTGTAAGGGAAGTCGGTTTTGGAGTAGGTGTCCTTGCAGGATAGGGAATTTAAGATACTTCCGACTCTCTCCACTCCTGCGACGTCTTCTTTTCAAACTTCGATGGTCTCTGACCAAGTATTCCAAATTCCTTTCTTCGACAAAGGACACTGTATTTTCACGTTTCAGTTTGTCGTTCACGACTACTTCTTCGGCGTCGTTCAATACGTCTTCTAGATCGATCCATCAATAGCTTCCACCGATATGAGTCGTTGTCTAAAAGGTACATCTGTTTTGTCGGAATATGACCTTATTCTATGGTAGACCCTGAAAGGATCGATCGCTCCTCTTATCTACAAACCGAAGTTTTAAAGTCTCCTGTCCGACTGTGAGAACAATCCCCGGTTACGTCGCCCACTGATTAAATTTCGGTCACAAGTAAATGGTGAGACTTTTAGGATTCCGGGAATTTTTAATACAATTTAGTGAGACGGACACGAGATATTTACCTTTTTGTTTCGGACCTACTACCGTATAGAGAAATGTTGTACCAAATGTGGTTTGTACAATTCGGACGACAACTCTGGATAACGAGTCTTCTAAGAAAAGTTTTATAATGACGAGTGGACTCTCGAGACTACCTCTACGTGTTACTCCAATTACAACAAAACTACGGTCGATTGTGTTGAAGGTAAGACGTCGGGTACTTCTCCCTAGTAAAGTTGAGAGTTCAGAATAATAAACTCTTTACGTAAAGTGTTCCAATATCGACGGTTTCTGTCACTAAGACGACCACCTAGACCCGGTTCTTTTAGCTTTTAGAAGACCTTTCCTAAGTAGTCAGATCTATGGTAATTCCTCCACACACACACACACACACACACACACACACGCGCGCACACACACATTTTAGAAGACCTTTCCTAAGTAGTCAGATCTATGGTAATTCCTCTACACACACACACACACACACACACACACACACACACATTTTATAAGACCTTTCCTAAGTAGTCAGATCTATGGTAATTCCTCCACCACACACACACACACACACGCGTGCGTACACACACACATTTTATAAGACCTTTCCTAAGTAGCCAGATCTATGGCAATTCCTCTACACACACACACACACACACACGCACACACACACACACGCACACATTTTAGAAGACCTTTCCTAAGTAGTCATATCTATGGTAATTCCTCTATACACACACACACACACACACACACACACACATTTTAGAAGACCTTTCCTAAGTAGTCATATCTATGGTAATTCCTCTACACACACACACACACACACGTGTGCGCGCACGCGCGTACGTGTGTACGAGTCAGTACAGACTGAGAAACACTGGGGTACCTGACACCGGACGGTCCTAGAAGACAGGTACCCTATAAAGTCCGTTCTTATGACCTCACCCGACGGTAAAGGAGGAGGTCCTCTGGATACCCTTCTCCAGTTTTATGGTTATAATTGTCCTCAAACCTACTTCGACTACGATTGGGAGTGCCTACTGAAACTCCTCAAATTCTGAAGTCACCTCCTTCAGTGACATCTACTTCACTTTTATAGTTCTCTTGATCTCAATCTTCACCTCGGACTTCCACCCTGACTTAACGACGTTAGAGTACCTTTTTTTGAAATTACTTGCTCCTTACCAAAGAATACCTGCCCGTTTCTTTTCACCAAAGAACTCAACCTTAGTTAAGGACCACTTCTACGACCACTTTACTGTTGTTTCCTAACCTGAAGGGACTACCAGGTCTCTAATTCTTAGACGGACGGTTTCGTCACCTGTACCCAAGTTAGGGATCAGGCCCTTCTCGGATGTTCAACACCCCGTTGATTCGGGCTCCCGGGATCTCGGACACGAGGCGTTGTCTTCGATGGTGTCACTTTTCGGATGCCTGGGGTTGATCTCTCATCGAAGTGAAAGGTGTTGATCTCTTTCGGACACGTGTCGTTGCTTCTGGGATCACGTCGGTTTTCTTTCTTTCTTTCTTTCTTTTGGAATTTTTTTTTTTTCTTTAATCTTATACTGGACTTCAATCAACTATTGCGTCGTCCTCCCACTCTCATAACTAACGATAAGACTTTCTTCAATGTAAAAGTCAATACACCCAATTACGATGGTCTGTCGTGGACGTCCGATATCTCTATAACAAATATTTGTTTGTTTCGTTAACCTATTCCGTTTAAAGTGACAATGGAAGAAAATTTTTTAACGATGCCGGTGGGATTGGAAGTCGTTGGTGGTGGGGCTAGCCAGTCGTCGGTGGTTACTCCGTTCCGGGAGGTGGTCGTTTTTCTAATACTGAACGACTTCCGAGTCTACAACTAGTCGTTAAAAATCGTTATTCTATAAAATTTTAATTCCACACATGTAACAATACCCCGAAGGGACCACCGAGTCACCATTTCTTAGACGGATGATTACGTCCTCTGACCCCAAACTAGGGACCCAGTCTTTCTAGGGGACCTCTTCCTTTACTGTTGGGTTAGGTCATAAAAGCGGACCCTTTAGGGTACCTGTCTCCTCGGACGCCCAAATGTCAGGTAGCCCAACGTTTTCTGAACCTACGTTGAGTCGTTGTTGTTTTTGTAACGAATAAATCTGTGTCACGATGACGTGTGAATTGTCTGAGGTCATATCACATGTGTATTGAGACTATACGTGACCCTTTGGTTTTGTAAGTACACGGAGGGTGACTATCCCCTGTCTCATTTCCCTGTTTCATCCGTTAATTTGTCAATTAGGGTGATCGCCTAACATTCATTTCTTTTTTCATATCCTCTGGGGATTCAATTACTAGTGAGTTCTTTCGTCCGAACGGATCGTTGTTTTGGCCCGTCGTCCTCGTATACTCTGTGCGGGGGGTTTCTTATTTTGTTACCACCACACTCTGGGTGTAGGACTATCCGCTCGAGTCATTCAATTACTAAGGATACTGTGCGAGGAGACACACGTGTTTTTGTTTTTATATTCGATTGTCACTGTAAGACAAATGATTTTGGACTCTGTTACGTGGTAAAAATCGTACTCGTATGCAATGAATGCGAATACGTTTTCTCGTATTAGAGAAATCAAGTAAAGGTGACACGGCACTGTCAGGGCACTGGTACATCCCTGTTCTTTTGAAGGGACGGGTTACACCTCCTCCTCAACTACTACCTTCGTACTGCAGATGAGTTCTTCCTCCTGCCACCAGGAGAGGGCGAGGAGTGAGAAGGGAACTAATATTTTGACATCGGGTGATTCAAAGTCCCCGTACCAGGGGAGAGCCGGCGGACGAATATTCGGAGTGTTCACAGGATAGGATTATTCAACGAAAAATTCGATAGTGAAACGGAGTGACACGACTCTATATTTCTTGACCTCGAGAAGCCTCGGGGTCTTTACGGTGGGTCGTCAAAGACGTTATTCAGTACAGACTGAGAAACACTGGGAGACCTGATACCGTGTGGTCCGAAGAGACAGGAGATGACTGAGGACCTCAAACGAGTTTAAGTACAGGTAACTTAACCACTACGATAGATTGGTAGAGTAGGAGACGGTGGAGGAAAAGAAGGACGGGAGTTAGAAAGGGTCGTAGTCCCAGAAAAGGTCACTCTGCCGAGAAGTGTAGTCGACCGGTTATATGACCCCGAAGTCGAAGTCGTAGTCACGAAGGTCACTTATAAGTCCCAACTAAAGGGAATCCTACCCGGATTTCACCAAAGTGGTACTGGGAAAGATCTAAATGAATAGACTAGTTGAGGAGCTATTCATTGACTAGAGGGTACAGGTGACGATGCGAGAGAAGGTGTGTCCGTGGGGAACCGGGTGGTCCTGAGACGACGGGGTGTCCTCCGGCCGGAGACGGTTCTTCGGGAACAGTACGACGGACCCGAGACTGAGACGTCCGGAGAAGAGTGCACGGTGAACCTACACCTGAGACGCAGTTACGGGAATTGTAGGACGGACTCGAGACTATGAGGTGTGACCCCGTGAGAGTACACATCTAGCCTCTTCCGTTACCGTGGGGTGAGGTCCTGAGAACGGACCTTTTAGGGTACCTGTCTCCTCGGACCACCCGACGTCAGGTACCCCACCGATTCTCAACCCGTGCTGACTCGTTGAAGTGAAAGCGAAAAGTGAAAGTACGTAACCTCTTCCTTTACCGTTGGGTGAGGTCACAAGAACGGACCTCTTAGGGTCTCTGTCTCCTCGGATCGTCCGACGACAGATACCTCAGCGTGTCTCAGCCTGTGCTGACTTCGCTGAGTCGTCCTCGTCGTACATGTCTACAAGAGGCGGACGAGTCCGACACTGTCCGGTGTGGTCCTACGTGGAGGTGGGGGTTTGTGCCCCCGGACAGAGTGGGACGACACCGAGTCTGTGGGGTTCGACCTGGTCGGGAACGCACCTGTGGGGGTGACGCGAACCCGATGGGTGTGACCACGTAGGTGAGAGCCCTTCAGGAAGAGTGGTCGAGACAAGGACAGTGGGGTTTGCTCGTGGAGGAGGAGACATACCCGTGAATGGAGTGGACTGGACCCGAGCCTGAGGACTACGGTGGAGGAGTGGGACGAACCAGTGGCTGTAGGGGTGTGTACCTGTGGGAGCAGTGGGACTAGTCCGACACTGCGGGGTACCGTCCGTCGGGAGGGAATCGACGTCCGTGGATGGACCGAGACGGGGTGGATTGTCGAAGTCCTGACTTGACAAGTCCTTCCCTTTCCGCTTTAAGATTAAATTGATTAAAAAAAATTCAAACTAAAAAAAATTACATCCGGTAAACATTTCAGGAATAACTTCCATAATGTTATAACACAGACAAAATACAAAACCAAAAAAACCGACCCTCCGACCCCCTAGAATCGAGAGGTTGGTCCCTAACTTGGGTGTGGGGGACGTAACCTACGACGATGACGACGACGATTCAGCGAAGTCAGCACAGACTGAGGTACGCTGGGGTATCTGCCGTCGGGTGGTCCGAGGGGATAGGGACCTTAAGAGGTCCGTTCTTGTGACCTCACCCAATGGTAAAGGAAGAGGTTACGTACTTTCACTTTTCACTTTCACTTCAGCGAGTCAGTACAGGCTGAGAATCCCTGGGGTACCTGACGTCGGGTGGTCCGAGGAGGTAGGTACCCTAAAAGGTCCGTTCTCATGACCTCACCCCACGGTAACGGAAGAGGGGACGTAACCTACCTCTTCAGAATTAATGACCTGGTGGTCCCTTCAGGGGATTAAATTGTAAAATTTCTTTACTTTACAAGAGTTTCTTATACACGATATCCTTTTACGAAATTTGACAAATAAAGGATCTGAATTTTTCCTGTTTTTATCTCGATTTACTTTTGTCTTTCAGTGAACCTTATGTTGAATGTCTATTGGAAACAATTGACTATTTAAATATTGTATAAAAGGTACATGTACGTTTAATGTGGGGAAATATTTTTCGTAAAACTTTACGATAAATGAATTGTGTCTAGTATTTATAGAAAAGTCCGATAGTCATCGATGTGACTTAAGGTAAGTTCCAAAATGATATTGAGTAAATTGAGAGAAGAACGTAACTTATAAGAACTTTAAAGAAAGGTTGACGATAAGGGTTCGTTTCGACACTCAACGATCAATTCTCCCTTTGTCATGGGATTCCCGAAACGTAACTACAACAAATTAACGAGTCAACACAGGTTGAGAAACGTTGGGATACCTGACATCGGGCGGTCCGAGGGGACAGGTACCTTAAGAGATCCGTTCTTATGACCTCACCCAATGGTAAAGGAAGAGGTCCCGTAGAAGGGGTGGGTCCCTGACTTGAGTGTAGAGGATGTAACCGTCCGTCTAAGAAATAGTGACTCGGTGGTTCCTTCGGGTCACGAAAACTATGCTCTACGGTTTAAGGAAGGTCTTTCTCAATAAACCCAATTTTCCCACTCCTTCACATCCCTCGAGGTATTTTACTTATTTTTCACAATCTTCGAACGACTGACCCTCCCTGGTCTTCGGGGTTCTGTACTGTTTCTCTCGGTCTGTCGGAGGGTACGGGTCTCCTAGTCTGACACTCCGTATCCCCCTCGTTTGAGATCAGAGGGTCCTCTTCCCTTCGAGGTGAGTGGACGTACGTCCGGAAGTCCCTGGGAACCCCGAAAAGTAGGACGAGAAGGTACGAGAGGAGGTCCGTGTCCGTCCCCGGACTCTAGGACTCGACGTTCTCCTCTTCGGGACTCATATCGTAGGAGGACATCCAGGTGACACCCGGTGTGGGGTGGTAGTCGGAGACGAAGTCCCTACGTCAGAGGTACCGTTGACACAAAGATCTTCGAGGACGGGTCTATCAGAACGGACTTATCGATACGAACATGGATCAGCGATCGGGGAGAGGGTCCGGTTCTGAGACGTCAAGGTGACCTACAAGGTCACAGACCCCGGAGACCTGGTGGATGGACCTTCGGGTGGTACACGGGTTCGAGGTGGAATGTGGGTAGTGGTTTTAGACGTCGTACTTAGTCAGATACAGGGTGACCTAGGACCCTAGGGGGGAGGGCTGGGGCGGGACGTGAGGATGTTTGTGGGTCGTGTGACTCCTAGGGGATCACAGGTGGACGGTGGGAGTTGGACTTAGACGTCTGGGTTTAGTCGTGAAGAAGGATCGCGTTTGTCGTCCCGAGACCCGAACTACCACAACAAATGAACGATTCAGTACAGGCTGAGAACGTTGGGGTACCTGACATTTGGATGTCCGAGGAGACAGGTACCCTAAAGGATCCTTTCTTATGAGCTCACCCAACGGGAAGTGAAGAGGTCCCGTAGAAGGGTAGGGTCCCTAGCTTGGAAACAGAGGACGTGGCGTCCGCCTAAGAAATCGTGGCTCGGTGGTACATCGGGGGACCCGAACTACTGGGTTTCCGGACTAATTGACGGACTTCAAGTAATGAATCGGCACGGGGAGGGTCCTAGGATAGGAAGGTGACTGGGAGGTCGTGGACAGCTGACGGAGAGTGAAGGACAAGTTTTTCGGTTCGTATTCGTGTCTCGAGTCGATGTGGGTGCTGGAGGAGGGAGGACCCTAGCCACCCGGAGATGGTCTTCTCACGGTCCGGTCTGAGGAGTGGTGAGTTTTAGGAGGATCCGGGGGGTAGTTGGGGGGTAGTGGCGACTTAGGTTTTGTACCGGTCGTACCCCGACCTCCAGCGGGACTGTTTGTGTCATGGACGATCAGGGAGGATCCGGGACTTACACCTGGACACCAAACACATGGCCGAGCTACAAAGACCTAAACTCTGAGCTTGTCGAGGACCGTTTAGGGGCGGAGGTGTTCGGTAGGGACGGGGTGACGAGAGAGATGGGTAGGGAGTCGGGGGGACCTAGGAGTGAGTCTGTCATGTCACACTCAAGTATTACGTCGACATGGGACTTGGACGTGGGTTTAGCGAAAGAGGTGGTTAGAGGGGTCCGGGGATGCACGCAGCGTGGACCCTGCGCGCGTCTCGTGTCATGGCCCTAGACGTCAACGGGGTCGTAGTGGTGGTTGAAGACACTAGACTCCGACTTCGTGGCGGGTGCGTCCAGGGTCTAAGGGGGAGGGTGTATGAGTCAGGGTCGGTGGGCGGATCTGGGACGCGTACGCGCGTGGTCCGTGGGCTGCAACGGGGCGGGGAAGTGGCTGGACTCGCAGGTGGTCGAGCTCCCGGTCCGTCCGGGACAATGTCGAAGCCACGGGTGGTGACGAGACGCCGTTCTGCTCGGGCCAATCCGTTAAGAGACGGTGCTGAGACGTGTGCTGTCTGATCGGAATTCGATCAAGATAGGGGAGGGAATCAGCCGTAGGTGTTCCGGCGAGTCGAATTGGCGGTTTCCCGGCTCCACGTGCCTCTAACGTTCGCAGGCGCTCGCCCTGTTACCGACGTGAAGACCGGCTTGTGCCTTCACGCAAACCTGAGACGCTCGGCCTTGATGTTAAGGGTCTTCGGAGCCGCTACGCCCGCCACTAAACCCCCGCCAAGGTCGAAGTATGGGCCCCACCTGAGACCTCCACCGGCCGGTGTGTTCTTGGTCCTCACTTTTAACTTAATCGCCGACTCCCCACGCTCACACGCCCAGGCCCAAAAACGCGCCGCAACTCTGATCCTCGGTCTAGCCTTTACGTCCAGTTTTTTGGCTACGTACCCTTCACCGACAGAACCCTTTCCGGCCGGGATCCGAGCCGGACTGCAAGTCCTCACTGTCACTTTTGCCCTACGCCAACCTTTACATAAAAGTATGTCGAAATAAAAATTCGAAAGAGGAAATTATGATAGTTCTTTGACATCAAAAGGAGTGCACTTAGACTGAAATTGTTGTTTTTTAATGACGACAAACTTTACATTAGAGATGGGGGTTTCAAAGAATATCGACCAATAACACCAACTATAAAAATTCATAAATAAAACATAGAGCAATTGGATGACTTTACAAGACTTAAGAATATCATAAGGTAAACTAAAAGGACCGAAGAGATCACTCGGTCAGTAGATGTCTATCATTAAAGTAGAGAAGGAATGGCCATAAAATTTGGTCTATGAGGGAAAATGTCTTTTACTTTGACTTCGGGTCATTATAATTGTCTAACATAACATTCCCGTCTTAATCATAATCTCAAGTTCTTCAGACTGAGACGTTTCATGTAACCATCTTTGTACCCTACCCCTCCCTGTCAAAGTCAAATCCTTCCACTTTTTAAGCCCTGTACCTTCTGCCACTCTAAAAGTGTTATTATAGTTACGTGAATCACGGTAACTTGACATACCAATTTATACCAATTCTATCATACAAAATTTAATACACTGAAAATGGTGTTATTTTCTCTTTTTAGACTGAGACCTTAGGTACGAGAATTAAAGATATAATACGTTAAACGGGGAACGGATGTATGGTCCTAGAAAGGAGATGTATTCGTTAAGAGTCAAATGTTTGTTCTGTCTATTTCCTCGAAGGGACCACCGAGTCGTTATTTCTTAGGCGGATGGTTACGTCTTCTGTACCCAAGTTAGGGACATGGTCCTTCTAGGGTGTTTGGTACCTTACATAGATAATTCGGACACGATCTCGGGTCCTTGACGTTGATGACTTCGGACAACCGGGATCTTGGGTGCGAGTCGTTCTCTTCGAGGGCGTAGTTTTGATCACTCATCGAGGGCGAGTGGTGTTGATCTCTTTTCGGGTTCCTCATTGCTTCTGGGTCGTGTCGGTCATTTATTTTATTAAAAATTTTTTCTGTCTCTTTCCAAGTGTAAATAAATATTCTCTTCGTTTTTTTTCGGGATGTTTATTTAAATCATTTTATATATCTCTGTAATCATCTTCGGAAGCTTTGATGACTCTATTTTCTGTATGTTTACGCTGTAATGTTACCAACACAACATTTCTCCAGTTTATAACATCTAACTAGATGTCTAAATCATTTTATTCTGTTTTAGTGCTACACCAAAAACCTCACAATAGCGTAGAAGAGAAAAAAGACAAGTGAAAAAACAAAAGTAACAAAAAAAGTGAAGTTCTATAAGTCTGTAATTTCGCGATCATGATACATCGAATTTTGACTGAAACAGAAGACAAAACGGTAAAAAAAAAGAAATTTTTGCTTATTCTACCATTATAGATGAACGTTCTCGTGGACTTAGGGACTGGATTGGACTTATAGTGTCTGAAACCTTATCGATGAGGACTCCTTGTCTTTGAGTAAGATGTGTCTATTGGTAGATTGGGTCTCTAAAGAGAGAGTCAACGAACTCCTAACCGACTCTGGGTTCAAAGTATGACTCCAAGATAACCGGTCCTCAACCCACTCCCGAGTTGTTGATACCTTCTCGTTTCAAAACTTAAGTAAACGAAGTTTCTGTTTCTATTCCCTCTCCCTCTCACATTAGACAGAGAGACTATAGGCCCCTTCGTTCCTCCTACAAGAGTCGTCCTATTTTTCCTGTCAGGAAAAGGAAACGACTTAGGAGACGGAGTTTGATATTTACAACCTCCCTGGTCACGCATCAAACAGTCGGGGATGAGTAGAGACAGAAGTAGATGAGAGAAACCCTAGACATCCCTTTTTCCAATTAAGTCGTCCAGACTTAACGAGTTTGGGATGGATAAAGGGAGTTTTTCGGATAAAGGTTCCTGATCAAGAACCAGTTGAAGGACCTTTGACTCCTTGTACCAAAGAAGGTCTGAAGTGGTGGACATGGAAAAGGAAAACGACTAAAATGAGAGACAGGAAGACGACAGTACTCGGTATTGTTACTAGTATTGTTGAACCTCCAGGACACTTAGGAAAGTCGTTTAGTAACTCGGACTCGCACCAGGACCCCTGGGGACTATGTTCTAGAGTAGATTGGGGTATTGAAGTTTAGGGTGACTGTTAAGGGTTACATATAAAGGTCGGGACGAGATAGATCTGAAAAAAAAAATTTTTAAAAAGATAAATGTCCAAATAAGTTGTGTTTCGTTAGAGAAAGTTGAAATGACTCCACCGACTGGTGTAGGTACTGGTTTAAGTGGAGATTTGACTTTAAGTCAACGACTGGGTCGGGGTCGGAGTCGAAAGAACAGCCGTGGTCCCCCGTGCCGCAAAGCAGACATCCACAAAGACAGCCGAAGGGGAACACACTCGGAACGTCCAGCGAGAGGGATATCTGGAAACCCGGCACCGGCCGGTCAGAGTCCTACCGACACCACGTCCCACCGTCCGTGTTAGAGTCCCCTGTCCAACCTCCTACGGGAACAACCACTCCATGGTCATCTTCACAGAGGTCCGTTTGACAAGGAAGTGTATCGGAGCACCAAACTCTCTGACGTACCGAAAGTTTTGCACGTCTAACCCGTGCAAGAACAGACGGTCGAGGCCCACTATGCCATACACCTGTAGGAAGAACCGGTGGTAGTGGGGGAGAAATTTTTCCTCACGTATTTACCGTTAGGTCAAGAAGAACCCGTAGTTGTAGTACTGCCGACGACGCAGACCCCGACCTCGATCTTTCCCTCGATGGATCTGACAATACTTATACACGGACGAGACGAACTAGGGACTGTACAGTTTGGTTTAAGAACTAAAGAGAGAGACAGGGTCTAAATGAGGAAGGGGTGACAACGAAGTCTTTCACCGGACTTCTTTGACAGTAGGTCAACGAGACCGGTCTTTGGACCCTCAGTAGGACCTGAGGAACAAGGGAAATCGTTTAGAGTAGGAGTGTAGGGGTAGGGACTCAGAGAACCCTAAGTTTCGTAGAGCACGGACGTGGAGGGATCCACGGAGTAAGGGTATGAAGTAAGACACAAAAGAGAACAGTAGAGAATTGTCGAGGAACGAGGAATAGGAGATGGTACTAAACTTTTCTGTGACGAACAGACTGGACACCCATGTAGGGTACGAGGTGAGGCCGACTGAGTCCGAGTGTGAAGAGGGACGGACGACACAGGTAGTTGCTATATACATCATTTGTGATACTGTAGGGGTCGAAGACCCATAGTCTGGAACCAGGAAATTAAGACCCACCGAAAACTGAACAAAGATAACGAAAATTTCTTTGTACTCGGGTTTCGAATTCTAAACCAACTCTCGATCCCAGATCTCGGACTTTTTCTGTAGCTTTGTCTTACAGTGTTCCAAACGTTTCTCTTACCGACCTTATATTACACATACATTATTTGCAGTAACTTATATACTAACTCGCACTGAAGAAGTCCTAAAGACCTCTTTCCTAGAGACGAAGGTAATCCACCCTGCCAACTAAACCGTCATCTACAACACAAGACCTAAGTGTTCGCGGATAATGTGTTTCTCTTCTCCACTCAAGGTCAAGACCACCCAAAAGGACCCGATGAACGACATCCCCGAGTTTGAGAGACCGTAAGAGAAAAGAGTTGGAACTTTTACGGCTTTTAGAACGAAAGAGTAACATGAAGTCAGTACGACTGTGGAAAGGTATGGACCCTACCGGAAACGAAGGGGTAACACCTCCTGTCTCAGATTCCACTGGGGGTCTTAGGAGTGGAGGACCATAAGTACGTACACAGATACGAATCAGGGAGTCAGCACTGTCTAAGAAACGGTCGGATACCTAACATCGCGTGGTCCGAGGAGACAGGTACCCTAAAGGGTCCGTTCTTCTGACCTCACCTAGCGGTAAAGGAAGAGGTCCCCTAGAAGGGTTGGGTCCCAAGTTTGGGTCCAGAGGACGTAACGTCCTCCTAAGAAATTGTAGACTCAGTGGTCCCTTCAGGGGACCAAAAGTACGGGACTACGTTTGGAGGAGAACTCCCGTTCTGGACACTGAACGTAGATTGGTAAACTTATACCGTTTCCACTGTCCTCCATAGACGAATGTAATACACTAAGACAATATATTGTCACACTGTAGACAGAACCGAAACTCCTTCGCTCTATGTTACAACACTCGACGGATACCTTTCGTGACTTTCCTGACTCACGTCGGAAGTCGACTGTCGGTCATTCTGTGACTCCGGGAGTAATACTGTCGGACGTTCCCTGACTTACGAAGGGTGTTGGTATTCTCGAGTCTGCACCTAGGGAAGGGTCATCTCGGAGTCTACTCTGGACTCTGAACCGGTTACGGAAAAAACGTCGGAAGGCCTTCTGGGTAGACTCTTAACGGACTTGAGGACTAGGTCCTTTGACACTCTATTATTTACACACAACAAAATTCGACGATTCGAACACCATTAAGAAATACGTCGTTATCTATTTTTATGTAAGTGAAGTCCTGGAAAAGGGAACTACGAGGAGTTGAGTCTTGTGAGATGAGGTTTGGCGACGCAACAAACGAGGTAGAGTAGGGAAGTCTTCCATCGTCTGAGACTCCACCGACTGGACTGTGAGGAGGACATAGAAGGGAGAACGGACGAAGATAACCTCTCTGACCCTTCCTATTGTCGATTAAAAGGGTCGGAAGGAACGTTGTTCACGGTGTGCTGTCGTAGGGCTGGGTTCTTCTGTATTCTCCTTCAAATCACCTTCTCGAAAACGAGGTGACTATTTTTCCTTGCTTACTCTGAGGAAAGAGAATCTAGGACTACTTTTCTCCCTGGATTCTCCGATACAAACATGGTCAAGTGTCGATTAATCTCTCGACTGTTTGCAGTCGTGTTAGGTATGTTACCGGACTTGTTGACACGAAGAGGAGACTTCTTAGACTTGGATCTTTGGAAATGTGTCATCGTCTCCCACAACAGTATATATTAAACTTCAATATCTCCTCGTGACTGGTCCTTCGAACGTATCCTTAAGTTAGACTTGGTTCCTTTTACCTTGTTTAAGTAACTAGTCGTTTTTACTCGTTGGTGGGAATAATTTTACATGTTCCGTGTTTATTTATGAAAAGGAATAAAACTTTTTTTACTCGTCGGTATTCTCTCTTTTTGAAGGACTAAGATTAGGGGTGCTCCGGGTGTTCATTAAAGACTGTAACCAATGGACTCTAAGGAGTCACAAAAGAGTTAATTAGGGGTGAAATTAATTGGACTTGATGACAGTTCCCCAAACAAAAAGAATAATTTGTAGGACTTCTATAAATCTGTAAGTGTCGAAAACTCTTACCAAGTATACAGTCCATTACCTCGTCTTACCTTACACCATGTTGTTCCACCCTACCTAAATTCTTCTTACTTGTCCTTTGTCTTCTCACCCCCCCCACCTAACCCTCGACCTCTAATCGTCTACGTTTGATAATATACACACACACACACCTATGTATATATATGTTTATATATATATATATTGACTTAGTGAAAAGACATTTCTTCTATTGTGGTGTAATAGAATCACTTCATTTAGTTCATCTGAAGTTATTTTATTAAAAAAATTCATCTTTATCTTACCTTCCGTTACGTTACTTTCCCTTGTCTTTTATTACTTTGTCTTGACTTACCGTCCCCTTCCGTACTCCTTCTCCTTTACTTTCTTTCTTCCCTTACTTTTCTTTGTCTTACTCTTCTTTACCCTACACCACCTTACTTTACTTTCGACTGGTTTACCTTTACTGGTATTTGTCCTGTAACGGATCTTTCCTCACCTGATCGTCCCTTGTCTTACTTTCCTCACCTAATTTGTGCACCCACCTTTCCTGTCCTTACTATCCCTTGTCTTTCCTCTTCTTACCTTTACTTTATTAGTACTGTACTTTCACTTTATTATTTGCTTTCAATACCATACCTTTACCTTTTCACTATTGGTCCTAATTTTATCTGTCTTTACCTTACACCTTCTCTACTTGTCCACCCTAGTTTTTCCTTTTTATTTTTCCCTCTTT
Source organism: Capra ibex (assembly GCA_006410555.1). Lineage (NCBI taxonomy): Eukaryota > Metazoa > Chordata > Mammalia > Artiodactyla > Bovidae > Capra > Capra ibex. Next base: position 45,742,802 of record SJYO01050415.1, read on the forward strand.
TCCATTATCCCTCTGCACCCTTTCTTACCTTTCTTTACTTTCTTCTTTCTTTTGTGTACTATGTTACCTACTTCGTCTTACCTTCCCCTACCTTACGCGTCCCTACGTGACTCACCACCCTTCGCTACTGTTCCCTACCTTACCCTTCATTCTTCTCCTTGTCTTCTCTACGTTTCCTTTATTTTCCTTAAAATACCTTTCTTTACCTCACTCTCCCTCACCTTACCTTACTTTTTTGTTGTCTTTACCTGACCTCTCCTTGGTCAACCTTATTTTACTCTTATTTACTTTAATTTACCTATCTTTCAATTTGCCCATCTCACTTTTATGCACACTGCCTTTGTGTCCTACCTCACTTTACCTACCTGTCCTTCCCTTACTTTACTTGGTCTTGCGCTATCCTACCTTCCCCCACGTTTCCCTAACTTTTCTAAAAACTTTCCGTTAGAGAACTATCCAATAAGATTGTCTGAGAAATCGTTCCTCCTTTTCCCTCTAACCACCGTCGAGAGACAGACAGGTTTCTGAGACACACCGTATTTTTATGGACTATCAAACTGAGACGTAAAAGAAAAACACCTCAACCCTGGTTCCCTACGTTACGGTCAAACCTCCTACCGAAGGACCCCGGTACTCTTATGGGCAGCACCCACCGCCTTCTACTATACACGACGTTCACTTGTTTCTCTAGTCAATCCCGGGTGTTCGTCAAACAGAATCTTGGTGTCGTAGACCTTTCACGGTTGCGCGTGAGAAGTCTCTAGGTCTCTGTTTCTCTAAGGGTTGGTCCAAGAGAGTTTCCTAGTCTTCGTCTTCATCGAGATCCTGGTCTTGAGAAGGAAAAGTGGCCCGATGCAGGCGTTGAAGATGAGGTTTTGAAGGAAACGTAGGACAGTGAACGCTCCGGCCATAATCGAATAAACGTTGGGGCGACGTTCGTGACCTTCGCCTTCGTCGTAGCGCGTCCTCGATCTTAGGATCTGAGACTGGGTCCCTGAAGGGACCACCAGGTCATCAATTCTTAGGCGGAAGATTACGTCCCCTACACCTAAGTTAGGGACCACCCTTTGATTCTAGGGTGTCCGAAACCCCGCTGATTCGGGTGTGACGTTGATGACTCGGGTACGTGAGACCTCGGGAGCTCGGTGTTCATGTCTCTTTGGATGGTGTGATGGTGTTGCTAGGGTGTGCGACGTTGCTTTTGGACCGCACGATGTTGATTCTGGACTGTGTCGGTATTTATTTGTTTGTTTATATAAAAATTTTCCTTAGATCGGGTCGAGGGACACTCCGGATCTCGGTGAAAGAAGGGTAAGGACCGGGTCGTTACGAGTTACTTTCTAGATCTGTTCTACTAAAGAGTATAAACAGTTTATATTGTAAGAGTCTAACATAAGGAAACGTTGAAGAAATTATTTTAGTTCGTTCCGGTTGGATGGAGTATATTAACGAGACCTCCCAGATGACCGTCGTAGACCCCCCCCTTCTTTTATCACTTCTCCAGGACTCCGGACCCTATTTTCTAGTGGGGACCTTTAAGAACCTTTATCGAGTCCGGAGTCTCCGTCAATGTAGAGAAGACTAAGGTTCTCCCCCGAGGTCCAATCCGTAACAGTTCGTTTTCTCTTTCTTTTGTTCCTCTTCTCTACTTTTTCGGTACCTTCCAGAACTCTAGGGGTCTCTTTCATCCCTGGGTTCGATGGTGACCGACCCGTAGGAATTCTCTTGTACGGACTTGAAGTGGGGGGTGGGGTGCTCTACTCTGTATTTTGTCGGGACGACCAGACCCCTTCACGGTCTCTCAGTGCCCTCATCTGCCCCACGGAGACCTCTTAATGGGTGGAAAAACTGACCATAGACAGGAACTTGCCGTCCATGTAACCGTATGTATTCGTACCCGGTCAGATCTCTTTCACTTACGGTCGGGTTCCGACCTCAATCCCTCTCTATACTCCCTTCTTCCCCGAAGGGGTCACAGAGTCGTCATTTCTTAGATGGACGTTACGTCCTCTGCACCCAAGCTAGGGACCTAACCCTTCTAGGGGACCTCCTCCCGTACCGTTGGGTGAGGTCATAAGAACGACCATCTTAGGGTACCTGTCTCCTCAGACCACCCGATGTCAGGTACCCCAGCGTCTCTCGGTCTGTACGGACTTCGCTGACTCGTACGTGTGTACGTACTCCCTTCCCCGCTGAACAGGTCCGTCCCGTGAAGATAGGGGTCCTTCCTACACCATCTTTGGGAGGAAGAAAATAGGGGTCCTGATAGGGTAGTGTAGAGGTCACTAGAACTGGACCCTTCCAGAACCTTTAGTTTAAGACCCAAGCTATTCCGACAAACTACTGTGTCTACTCCCGTCTTCAGAATTTGGTTCGGGGTCCATGTGGTCCCAGGAGACATCGGACACAAATAGTATATAGGAAGGACCGGAACCAAAAGAAAAGACATGTTGACTCGACTTAACCTGTCAGAGGTCTCCTGAAGACGAAGTCCTCGGGTAGAATGGTCTTAGAATCTGGTCTATATCGTTTCTACAAAACAAAACGGAAACCAGTCTCTTCCGACGAACTCCATGATATAACTCTACCTGTTACTCTGAACAAAACTTAAATCATCACTCCGTACAGTACTAATTGAGAGAGACGAATGTCGTTAGGTAATTGTTTCAAAAGACTCTCGCTCTTTCTGATCTTACCGTCATGCAACAGCAATAAATACAACACCGACAACCCTGTCCGTCTTGAGGAGTCTCAAGAGATGGGACTAGAGTAGGTAAAAGGTCTACCCCTGTATCTCCCAGGTTCTGATGTCCCGAACGGGTACTACAGGATCATTGGGTCCCCACTTCGACCCTCGTCTTCGGACCCGAGAGACGTGGTCGGAGAAGAGGTCTGGAGTGACGACGGGACCCATAGTCGATACCTCAGTGAATGACGCTAGCTCGAGAAGTCCAACTGAGAGAAGTCTTCACCCACAGCACAAGAGTATCTGCAATAGGAGAAAACAAGAGGAACTCTCGGACTTTGGGGTTCTGGGAACAAGTGATACGGAGATCAGGAACGGGTAGAGGTGTCCGAGATGGGGTATAGGATACAGGCAAAACCCGTTGCACGGTTTGGAAGAGTCAAGGGTTGTCCGTGGTGAGTCGTGGTACCAGTCGTTGGGAGGATGACCCATCCAGGAGGTGTCCGGTGTAGGGGGTGGGGTAAGACTCTAAATGGGAAACCGGAAAGGTCACACATACTTCGTCGGGTCGGGATACCGGTCCCGTTACTGTCGGTCCTAAGGCTACCATTACGGTTACTACCGGGGATGTCTGTCCCTACTGGCCACTGGACCCGTTCCTCTCTCTTAGTCCTGGAGTAGGGACAGGGGTTGGAGTAAGGGTTAGAACCCCGAAATAGAGGTGACAGTAAACTACTCGTAAACAAAAGGTCGGTAACCCTCCGTCTTCAAACATCATCATTATCTTAGTAAAGACCTCAGTTTACAAGATTCAAGTGTAGAGTCGACACACTGGGACCCGTACGATGAATGGAGAAACACGAAGGAAACCGAGAAGACATTTTTCTTTCTATTGTACTTCGGATGAGGTATAACAACGACTTTCTAATTTGTATATACATAAGTAAAGTCATTTATATTCCAAACCATACAAGTTACACCCACTTCATAAATCTGGGTACGTTTCACTAGTCAGTCACAACCACACTACTGCAATGACTAATTCTACTACTTAGTCTATACAGTAGTGTCGTTTCCCGAAACCGTTGACCTTTGGACTCAGTGGAAACTGAGAGACCCCCGGACACCTGTGTCTGTTTTCATTGATGAGAAAGACTCAGAGTAAGGGAGTAAACGTTTCACCCCCTTTACCATGGATGACATATCCCTACAAGACTTCTACTTTACTCTAGTGCTTAAAAAAAAAGATAAAAAACTGGTGAAACGTCGTATGTCGTAGAATCAAGGGACTGGTCCCCAACTTGGGAACGGGGGACGTCACCTTCGTGTGTCTCAGAATTGGTGACCTAGAGGTCCCTTCAGGACTCAGACTCACAATCACCGACCTTAAGTTGTCGAGACCTGATCCTTGGGCGGGTACGTCCTGTCAGTCACGGTGTGAGGTCAGGAATCATTCCCTTCTAGTCTCACGATTCCGGTCGTAGTCTCTTTCAGTGGACCTGGGAGTGGACACTGCGACTGGTAATGACTTCGTCTCCTCCAGTCGTCACACTGTCTCAAGCTCCGACACGTCGACATTAAGGGAACCACAAAGGTTCAGTCCCGGAGTTATTGGTCGACGAGGGGAAACATGTGTGACCACAACAGTACCCAGGTCAATTTGAGTCGTAGGCCGACCCTAAGTCGGGTTGTGAAGTCCCAATACGACCTCAACTCGAAGCGTGACTACCACCACAGGTGGTCCCAGAGGCTGGGACACCACTTCATGTGAGCTAGCCCCGGTAGACGCACGTCTCGGTTTATAATACGAGGGTAGGAGGTGGCCACTCTATTGGATAAAACAGGGTAAGTCAAGGTGTACACTTCAAGACGAAAGTTAAAAGGGGGAAGAGTTAAGATTGACTCCCTTAAGGACCCTCAGTTTCCGAGAAGGTTGACGACGACTTTCCTTCGAGCCGTTCTCTAGGGAATCCACGACTCGTTCGTCTTACATTAGGTGTTGTGCCTTCCCGTTTCAGGTTTTGTTTTAATTTTAGTCTTTGTTTTTGGGGACGGGAACGTTTTCACTTAAGATTGTTCCCTCGGAGTATTCTATAAGTCCGAAGTCTTTAACAACGACACAGGACACTGTACATCAGGGATTGAAGGTTGTACAAATATCAAGAATATCAAGACTACCATCGAATCCGGTTTTTTTTTTTTAGAACCTCAGTAAGAACTGAGGAGGGAAAGAGAGAACGAAGTACAGTTGATCGTCATTTGGGACACTGAAACTATAAATTTTATATAAGTACCGGACTAGCGATGTCGACCGTGACCGAGTCGGAGCAGTAAAAAACTACCTACTGACACCGATGGTGCTCTCCTACGGAGTGTCTGGAGGTACCGATTCTCACCTTGACTGGTTCCCGGGTCGACGTCATGGGGCGTTAAGTGAGGGTCTGGAGAGGACCCGACGTGGGACGGTCATGGACTCTCACGACCTCTTTCATTCCGTCTGGGGAAGGACCCTCTGGACCCGAGGGCTCTCAGGACTGTTGCAACGAATCTGAGGTACCACCAGATGTACGAGGGTGGTTGAGACATGAGACAGAAGGAGGGAGAGAGGTTCATGGAGCCAGACGCCCGTTAGGGTGAAAAAACTCCGAGGGAGGGATGAAGAAAACGTGTTCCCGTAAGGGAATTCTTTTAGGAACGTACATATTAGGGTGACTTAGGGTAAAACCCCAGACGGAGAGGTACCTTAGTCTGTTTTTGTTGACGTAGTGGAGGAGGGAGAGGGGACAAGGGTGGGAAATCTGTTCCCGGTCTCTCTGAGACACGTTTGGGGTCAGATTAGGCGAGAGAGGAGACGAGTCTCGGAAAACATCGAGCTCACAGGAGTGGTGCCGGGTGTCCTGGGACACACCAGATAATGGGGGTGAGAGGGTCGAAGAAGACAAGGTAAGAGGGATATTAAATAGAGAGGTCAGTAGAACCGGAGACCCCTAAGGAGACTGTCCGGTTCGTCTCAGGGTGGAGGGGTCGGAACCTTGAGTGAAGGGAACCAGTGGACGTGTCGAGAGAGGGATGGAGGACGATATGTGTATGGCGGAGGAGGTCCTTCGGAGAGGACTGGTGGGGTCGGTCCTGACGTTGTGGAGGGGTCGAAGGGTCGGAACGGACAGAAAGAGTGACGGAGATCAGGGTAGACTGTGTCGTACCTAAAGGGGAACAAATCGACACATACCAGACAGAGGGGGCTGATCTTGCACCGGAACAGGGGACGAGTCTGTACGGACAGTGTCTCGTCCACAAACTATTAATACCCTACTCACCGACCTTCATTCTTGAAGTCGTTCCCTCTCTCCTCCTTCCTCCCCTTCCAGGTTCGATCCCTGCTGAGTGTCGACTACAAGTTGAAGTCCCGAAGTGAGGCACGGACCGACGGGGTCAAGGTCTGGAGCGTGCGTATCCCGGGACACAGTAAGGCGGCTTCCGGTACCTACGAGTCCTAGGTCAACAGCCCGTGGTCCACGAACGACCCGACCTCCTCGACCAGGGGGTCCTTGGTGGCCTGAGGTTGAGGGAGTACCCACCAGACCGTCCAGTCCTGGTGGTTCGACCACACGAGGTGTTCTCAGGCCAATCGCCCGTACTGTATTCCGAACCAGTGAGAAAGACCTTTGTGTGTCTCTCTGCCCTGTCCCAGGTCCCTGTGGGATACGGTCAGAGGACGGGTATGCCCCGGGTGTCCTAAAGGGTCCCTACACACAAATACACCACACACCGCACACACACACACACACACGAAACGTATACTGACGCGACACACCCACCACGTAGATTCAGAAAACACATGCTCGCACACAACACACTGTTGATACACTGACACAATGTCCAAAACACACATACCTCTCACACCATATACCTACTCAAAACACACACTCACACACGAAACGCAGATAAATAAAAACGGACACGACTCAAAAACAACGACGTACTCCCGAAAGAGATGAACACGAGACACCCCGGACGAGAGATCAACGCCACGCACCCGAAGAGCAACGCCGCCGAAGAGAACAACACCTCGTGCCCGAAATCCCGCACGCCGAGTCATCGACACCATGTGCCTGAATCATCGAGGGACCGTACTCCCTAGAAGGGTCTGGTCCCGGACCTGGGAACAGAGGACGCGACTGCTGACCTGAATTGGTGACCTGGTGGTCTCTTCAGGGAAAACACAGGTAGATGTACACACACAACACATATGTTCATGACACCGACACTCCGTACCACCACACATGTATGTATGTATGTATGTGTGTGTGTGCACGAAACACACGTTCACTCATGTACAACACACACATATATAGAAGACATGCGCCCGTATACAATACACAGACACCATTACGTGCACGAGACACGTATACAACAGGACACACAAATGTTCGTGTCGTGTACAGACATGTACGGATGTACGGACCATCCAGTGATGATACACACTTCATGTCAATGCATGACACACACAAGGCGTGCACAACTCCCACAGTTTACACACCATACGCCCCACAAAAGACACAACATACACTCCTACAGCTCACAGACACTATACACAACACCCACAGATAACACGTGTACAATACAAAACACACATATGCACAAAACACTCTCTTATACACCACACAGACACCATAACAAACAACGTATAAACTCCACACACAGACACAAAACACTCAGGACACGTACACGAAACGGACACGCACTCGTGAAGATACGTGTACAGCACCCGAAATACACATACACACCACACACACAACACAATACAGGACACACAAAGTACATAACACACACAGACAACCCATGTACAATATACAGCACACACACATATTACCCGAAAACATACGACACACATACACAACACACACTCAACACACACCACACACACACCACACACACTCAACACACACAACACACACTCAACACACATAACACACACTCGACACACAACACTCGACACAACACTCAACACACACAACACACACTCAACACACACAACACACACTCAACATACACAGACACCACGTGTACACACATAGACGCTACGTACGTACTGACAAAGAAAAAACAACCGGTACAGTACGCCGTACTCCTTAGAATCAAGGGGTTGGTCCCTAGTTTGGGTCCGGGGGACGTGACCCTCGCGTCAGAATTGGTGGTCTTATGGTCTCTTCAGGGGACGTACACACTAACAATACACACACACAGGTACACACATACCCCACACACTCACGACACAATCATAAACATACAAATGTCTTAGCGGAGGGTGTGAAGTACTCTTATTTCTCTGTCTGTGGGGTGTCTCTCGGAGGTTTCGGAAGACCTCCTACACGGTTTGTTCCTGGGTCCAGGATGGGACACTGGTCTCGGTGTCAGACGGTGGTCGGTGTTCCCTTTCGGGGTGAGGTGAGGCAGGAGGAGTTCGGGATCCTGCAGTCACGTCGGGTCTAAGAGTCTCTGTGTTTCCTCTCCTTACCCCCTTTCTCTGAGTGGTTCCTGTACCTGAAGCTGTCATGGGAGCTCCCTATAGACCCACCGTCACAACCTGTGGTTCGTAGACATCCACGGGAGCACAAGGAACCTGTACCGTACCTACCATTGTAACGAGTACAACTCCTTGTTCGAGCACTACCCGAACCTCAGTAACCCCTTTTTGGTACTTATACTCCGAACACCCATTCTGTGTCAAAGACGGCTCTTCCAGTGTAACCTCGGGAGGTAGTGGAGTTGGCACAGGGGCAACCGATGTGGTCCGAGGTGGAACTAGGACTGACTCAGTCCCGGTAGACCTTCCCGTTCTTGTTAACATCGTCGTTGTTGTCGTAGTCACTCTCTCGGGAGAACCCCCCTGGGTCCGTAAGTTATTCGTCCTTGAAAAGAGAAGAGAGGGGAGTTTGAGACCTTGGTAATGTTTCCTCTACAAATTCTCAGACTGGCACTCCTATACAGTGCACGGAGGGACCCATTTGGTCCTAACTTTCTGTGCGGATTTCGTACGGTCGTTCCCTGGAGGGACCGGCAGGTGACCCATGCTTAAACGGAAGGTTACGTCCCTACGTCCAAACTAGGGGCCAGCTCCTTGATTCTAGGGTGTACGGCACCCCGGTGATACGGACACGACGTTGATGACTCGGGTTCACGCGATCTCGGACACGAGGTGTTGTTCTCTTCGGGGGGACAGTGGGTCTCGTCATTTTTATTTTTGATGTATTTTTGTATTTCGTACGGTCGTTCACGAGAAAGGAGTGCTGATGAATCCGTAATAAAACCTAGTTTGTAAGCTTTCAATTCCTCGAGTTAAAATCCGTACAGTGTAACCTGCAAGGGTCCTCTTAGGTTCATCTCTACAGTTTGTCGATACACAGACCTCAAGTTCCTACCTGTTCAGACGTAAACCTACTATACACTCCGACACTCTGACCTGCTGTAGTGACTCCTTCACCCACAACGACTCCCCGACCCCCCTTACCTTTCCCTGAGTGTCATGTGTCAGTCCATCCACCCCAGTGACGAGAACTGGAGCGCCTGTGAGGTTCGAAGTGTGACCATGTAGGGTCGTAGGACGGCGACCTGTCACTCCTACCACTCCCAGAACGGTAGACGCCTGTCGACATACGCGAGTAGCCTACCGTCCCCGACCACCGACTTCTGGGTTGCCTACCACTACAACTGCAGGCCCCACGGTGTCATCTTCCAGTGTAAAAGGGACACGAGATACTGACACGGGACCGACTGACTTTCCCACCCGAACCGGTCTCCAAGATGTCTCCCTCTTTGTCTCATCCGCCTCTGTCTTCGCCTCTGTGTCCACTTCCTGTCTGGTTCGTTTTATGTCAGTGTCTCCCTGGGGCTCTTTGTCCCTCCCCAACCTTAACGTCCGTCTGTGGGGAGTCGAGGTACTGACCGGAGGTTACGACCTAGATCAAGAGTAAGATCCACACTAGAACCCTGGGAGTTCAGAGGAGGGGGGGTCATTTACTCTACAACGTTTATTTTGTCTTCCAGTCCCTGTACTACCACCCAGTTAATAATGACCGACGTTTCTTCAGTTCGAACATAACCCCTATTGTTGGTCCAGGGAGATGGTTAAAAGGGATCGGGGTCGGTCCTGTTGGTGGGGAAGTGTTGGGGGCGGGGGGAGAGGTTGTGTTGGCTAACCTGGTCAACAACGGACTGACCCGGGTAGTCCAAACAGGACAACCCTGAAACCCGTACCTTGGGACTACTCGTGAACTCCCACCTCTATCTCTGGTCTTACTCTCGGAACAAAAGACGCGGGACTTAGATGGTACTCAAACCCCATTGGTTCCCCAGGGTTTACATCTGTCTTGTTATAGGAAGAGTGAAACCCACTACCGTAGTGCCCTCTAAACCCGACGTCGACGGTTCGAGGTGTGTCAGTTTTCACTCCGACCTCCCTCTTTCTCCTCCGTAAGTCCCTCTTTCCACGCAACCCCCACAGGTCAACACCAGAAAGATTCACCTCCCTCCAGACTCCAGTACTTACCCCAGGAGGTGGGGATCTCCGAATTGAAAATGAGTGATGAAGGACCGATACACTGAACTCCGTACAAAATAACAGCGACTCGGAGTCAAAAGGGTCGAGATTTTACCCTTATTATAGCAGACGGAGAATCCTAACCTCACTCACCATTACTTGTGACTGGTTAAAATTGACCCAGGGGACTCCCAGTCACACGAGAGAGGTCACTACGAGCAAGGTACCTTCTACGGAGAGGGAAGGTGACTCTCCATTTGTATGCGAGTCTAGTCACTTCAGTGAAAGGTTCTGGTCTATCATTCGTAGTCTTCGATCTGAACTTGGACCGAACGGTCAAGGATTTCTGAAACGAGAGTTGTGACACGTCAAGGAGACCAGGTCCCTACCCGTGTCTCGGTCGGGGGTTATTTCCCCTTGAAGAAGACAATAGAAACTACCCTCTTTAATTGGTGAACGGGAGTCCGTCTCTCCCCTCTTTTCCCTTTATCTATCGTATGCGAAAACCAAAAGGTAAACCGGTAAGACGTGTGTCAAAATACCTGCAAGTCTCTGACACCCGTATCCACTCCTACGGGTTGGGGTCGTCGATACCGGTACACGGCGACTGGAACTTTGAGAACAGGAACGGGATTGGTAGTCGGGTTAATTGTTTCCGTCCGTCGGTACGGAAAGAGGTCGGGAGTCTACTGGGGTCAAATCTAGCTCATAACGGGGTAGGGGACGAGTAAACCCAATTTCTGTTCCCGAGAATCCTCGTTTATACCTGAGACTATTACTATCACCTGAAACAGATAATAGTACCCGTTTCCCGAAAGAGAAACACTCGGAGTCTAAGAAGTTGACGTTTTGCCCCTCTTGCCATCTTGAATCGCGTGGTCCAATAACACTCCAGACTATAGTCTGCACTGTCAAGTGTCACAATCAGTGATAATAATCGTGAATCAATAATAATGATAATAACAGTAACAATGAAGGACACGAACATTATTGACTGTTACCTTTTCGTAGACTTCAAGAGATAGGAGTCACGATAACCTCCAGTTCAGGTATCCGAGTACGTAACCTTCCTGACTGCGACTTCGACTTCAAGGTTATGAGACCGATGGACTACCCTTCTCGGTCGAGTAGCCTTTTCTGGGACTACGACCCTTTCTAACTTCCGTTTTGCTCTTCGCCACCGTCTCCTACTCTACCAATCTGTCGTAGTGGTTGAGTTACCTGTACTTACACCCGTTTGAGGTCCACTGTCCCTCCCTGTCTCCTCGGACCGCACGGGAAGTCCCGACCGTATTGGAGAGTAACGGTCAGAGTGAGGACAGACAATCTGAGGTCGAGACCAAGACAGAGAGGGGCGGGGCTGAGGGGACTTAGATAAATGGACATACATAGAACTTTTCGAAAGAAAAATTTACGTTAACTGAAACTTGTACGCACGTAAATGCCGACACGACGCAGAAGCAACGACGGTCCCGAGGACAGATCGACGCCACGAGCCCGCAGAGTCGCACCACCGGAGAGAACGACACCTCGTGCCCGAGATCCCGTACGCCCGAAGTCGTCAACGTCGTGTGGCGTAATCAACGAGGCGTCGTACACCCTAGAAGGGTCCAGTCCCTAGCTTGGACGCAGAGGACGTAGCCGTCCGCCAAGAACTGGTGACTCGGTGGTCTCTTCGGGACTCCTCAAAAAACCGAGAAACAGGAGTCAGAGGGGCAGACGAGACACAAAGGGAGACCATGTCAAAGATGACATTAAAAGTGACGGAGAACGGAGAGAGACCAAGATACCGAGACTAAGGTAGAGAGAGACGAGGAGATACATACAGAAACAGAGAAAGAGACAGGGGGGAAACAGTCAGAGAGAGAATAAAATAAACCGACGTGACCCAGAATCAACTCCGTACACCCTATATCAAAAGACTGGTTCCTAACTCGGACCTGGGGGACGCAACCCTCGACCCGCGCACCTGATCTGACGACCCCTCCAGAGACAGTTGGAGAACATAAACACAAATTAGGACGGAGATAGAGGCAAAGAGAGAACAGAGATAAACCCAAAGAAAGCACGTGTACATGTGTGGGTGGGAGGGGAGGGGTGGACTTCCCTCGGCCTGTGAGTGGACTCTCGTCCTAAGGACGGGTCGCCACCGGGGCACCCAGTCGCGTGAGGTACCCAGGACTGTGGGCTGAGCTCGCGGCTCGATAGAAGGGCCGAAGGCGTGCTACTGGGCCAGGAGTGAGGCAGGCGTCGGAGAGGTCGAGAGAAGAGAAGGGGAGACGGGTCGACGGCTGAGTGTCCGTGAAGCCACTGTCGCCGAGGGCCCTGTCTGTCGCTCCCACCGTCCCCTCCTTGAAACCGACGTGGGAAGAGTCGGGAGATAGGGTCCGAAATGAAAGGAGGAGGAGGGTCGTGCCCCTCTTGGTTTCAGGGCTACAGGGGCCTTGGGACCCCAAAGGGGGTTCCGCGCCTTCCTCCTTCTTCGGGGCGGGAGACCGGGGCCTAGGGGAACTTTGAATGCGGAGAAGGGTAAGTTCCGGGTGATCCTACCCCCACACCCGCGACGGTCCCTGTTCGCCACGGTCCCTCTTCGCCACGGTCCCTCCCCGTTAAATTCTTACAGTCGCAATTTCCCTGGTCCTTGACTCTGATATTACCAGTTGTCGATGTTGTTATTTCAGTTATTACTACCGAGGACCAATAGGTCTCGAATTATTTTGTCGCGGTCCAAGTGGTACGCGAGTCAGTACGCGAGTCAGCGTAGGCTGAACTGGGGGGGGGGGGGTGGACATCGGGCGGTCCGAGGAGTCAGATACCCTAAAAGGTCTGTTCTTACGACCTCACCCAACGGTAAGAGAAGAGATCTTCAAGTGGTGAATCGACGGACCTTTATGTTTTACTTGACTTCACTGTGCACTATACCTCAGGACCAGTGTTTGTGTGACCTCAGGCTTCCCGCCCTACGGGCCTCAACCCACCCCTATCGGGGTTCCCCATGGACTGAGTCGGAAGGCCCTCCTCCGTCCCTTCTGAAGAACCTCCTCCCCTGTAGACTCGACTCTGGACCTCCTAATTTTTTTTTTTTTTTTTTTCGGGACATAGACTCACAATTAAGAAAAATTTTTTTAAGTGAAACTCATTCTGTACGACAACACTTGCAACTTTTGGTTCTAACTTACATTAGCTGGGTCAGTCTCTTGATGGAAGTTGGATAAAGAAAATGAAGTCAAGTAAGTAAGGAAGGATTATTGTCGACAAGGGGTTTGAGAAGGAGACCCGACTAAGGACCTGGATCATCATATATTATTATGTCTTCTTTAGAGGTCAAGACGGAAGTGTTCGAATTCCAGGTCGTCCCGTCTGTCTGGACAGGGGTCAGTCACTACTGGGTCTCACTCACCCCCACCCCACCCCCTCGGGTCTCACCCACGGACTGGGTCGGACTCCCAGTCTCCGAAGGACCTCCTCTGCCGGAGTCTCTACTCCTACGTCCCTACTCGGTCCTCCACTCAGACCATCCGTCTCCCTCGCCCTACACTCTTCCACGACTCAACCTCCGTGTTTCTTTTAAGTTCACCGAGGTCTTCTCTCCTTCACTCTCCCACCCACCAAGTTCTATTCCAACTCTTGTGAGGTAACACTAATGAATCCGGTCCTCCCCGTCAAACCGTAGTCCCCTTTCGCTAGAGTCGAGTGGAGGTTGTCGTCGACGAGGACAAACCCAGGGTAGGTGCGGTGTCGTAAGTGGTTCCTAGACGAGGTTCACTTCGGACTCCGACTCGTTGGGGCGAGACCTCGGTCTGACGTCCCCGACCTCAGGACCGAGGAGAGGGACGCTCGACACGCCGGAACCCGTACGGTCAGGGGGACAGGCCCGTAGTGAAAGGAGTCGAAATTCTGCCGCTACCAAAACGGAGAAGTCCCCGACACCAGGTTCGAGAGGTACGGGGGCGTCACCAAAGAACTCTTCCCATATAGTAGGGCACCCACAGTCACAAGAGTAGACGTCTGACCTGTATTGGTTGTCAGAGAGACGTGTGTTACGGACACTTATGTGTAAGTGTCAATTACGGCCCTTGTCGCGGACGTGTGGAGCTAGTCAGTTACGAACCCTGGGGTAGTGAGGTCATGTAAGAATTTGAGGTACCAAGGGACCCGACTCCCGTGGAACCCATCTCTTCAGTCGTGAGTTCCAGAAATGGTAGATGAGACAGGAAGGACCTTATAGACTCAGAAGACTGGTGGGTGGGTGAGGAGAGGACTGGAAGAGACTAGACACGGTGGATGGACCCCGGGGGAAGGAAGGAGAGGAGGCGGGGTGGGTTCTCCTGTGTCGACGGTGACCTCATCCGAAGGACTTAAACGGAGAAATATTCCTTGTTCCAAAAGAGAGGGATTTAGGGGTGGATGGGTCGGAGGGGCGTTGGGGGTATTTCCAAGACAGAAAGGGACAAGGTGTTCTTTCTCCCTGAAAGACCCAGGAAGGGTATCGTATTGAAGGTGAAAGAAAGGTTGTCCACTTTTATTTCGGTCCAGGAAGAGCGGAGGTGTGGGAAAGGATCGCCAGAGTCGACCGGCCCGACTGAGTCAACACAGAAAGGTACTCACTGGCGTCGAGTGGAAGGTTGGACATAACGACGGGATCCCGACGGGGGGTGGTAAGTGAGTCGTTTCTGAATAAACTAAGGTGATGTACGGTTCGTGACACAATCCACGAAAAATTTTCGATGTTTATGGTCCAAGTTACCAATTCTGAGGTTTGAAGGTGACGGCCCCAGTGTCCAAACTAGGGACTAGTCCCTTGATTTTAGGACGTACGGTGTACCGGTTTTTTATTTCTTTTATTTAATTAAAAATTTGTAACATTTCCATGTTTATGACACAGTTCAGAAGACATAACCATAGTGTTTTGACTGGGTAGTGACACACACGACACGACCGAACGAGTCAGTGCAGGTTGAGAAACTCTGGGGTACCTGACATCGGGCGGTCCGAGGAGACAGGTACCTTAAGAGGTCCGTTCTTATGACCCTACCCAACGGTACCGGGGGAGATCCCATAGACGGGTTACGTCCCTAACTTGAGTCCAGAGGACGTAACATCCATCTAAGAAGTGGGCGACTCGATGGTCCCTTCGGGTGATCTTTTTTTTTTTTTTTTCGGACATAACTAATTTAACTTGTCTTACACCCCTGGACGGTTAAGACTGATCGATCAGGTGCTTTTGTTCAGGTATGTACTAAAAATTTTCTCCTCCCTATAACCGACCGTGTCACGAGACGTTAGAGAGTCAAAACTAATGTTTTCGTCCGGAATGTTATACCTAGAGTATGTTATACGTAGTAAACGGGTTAAAACAAACAGGATTAATCTCTTCTACGTGCAGCAATCGTTACTTTATGTCGAGGGTCGGGAATTTCTTTAATGTAAAATACGTCCCTACCCCCTTCCCACCTCCCTCTGTTTATTATTCGTTCGATGTATTATGTATTGACTTAATAGATACTACAATCTTTCATTACCTCAGTGTCCCCTAGTCCCGCTCCCTCAGTCTCACGACACCGCCTGTACGTCTTACATCCTGGCTTCGGCCACTAGACCCAGCTGGAGTGTCAAAACTCTTACTGAACTTCCTCCAGTTCGTTTGGAGGTCTCCAAGGACCTTTAATTGAGTGAAGACCCTTTTTTTTACCTCCGTTCTAGAGTTCCTCGATAGGGGACGAAGGACGTAAAGTTATTGACATACTCTCTAAAGGGACCACCAGGTCACCGATTCTGAGGTACGAGGGTTACGTCCCCCGGACCCAAGTGAAGGACCACTCCCTTGATCTAGGGTGTACGGAGTCGATTTCTACGATGTCTCGTTGACTCGGGCACGTGTTGATAACTCGGGAACGAGATCTCGAGTCCTCGACGTTGGTCTTCGGACTTGCGGACACACTGGTCCGTGGACACACTGGTGGTCTTCGGACACACTGGAGATGTCGAGTCCTCGACGTTGAGTCTTCGGACTTGCGGGATCCCGGACAAGGTGTCGTTCTCTCCGGTGGCGTTTCTCTTCGGACGTGGGACCACCCGATATGTCAGGTTTCACAACGTCTCAGTCTGTACTGACTCGTTGACTCGTGTGACTCGTTAATATTATGATTTTATCGATCTTCAATCACCCGTGATGTAGTCGATATTTAACAGCAAATGAAATTGTTACAATAATTGTTATTATCTGAATCACTGGCAAATGGTGTAGGTCTGTGACCGATTCGGGGTCACTACGGTCACTTGACAGTACTGTTAAGGTACCGATACACGAACACACGAGTCATCGAAGTCAACACGAGTGCGAAACGTCGGGTGGTCCGAGGAGACAGGTACCCTAAAGGGTCCACTCTTATGACCTCACCCAAAGGTACGGGAGGAGGTCGCCTGTACGGGAAGGACTGGGTCCCCAACTTGGAAGCTGAAGACGTAACGTCCACCTAAGGAATGGTGACTCGGTGATCGTCTCGGACGATACCGATGTAAATAGGGGTAAAGTGTCTACTCCTTTGACTCCGTCCTCCTCAACCCAGTGAAAAGGTTTTCATAGTGACGATCTTTTACCACTGGCCCATAAATTCGAGTGAAAACAATTTGCCCCTCGGATCCTCCTAGATTAGTGATATGATTTGACCCTTGTTCACTCTTCACGGGTGGAGGTCGGGGTAAGGACCAGAGGTCCAGGAGTCCGTGTAAGGAAGGGGTGTCTGGACGGGATCCGCTAGGGAATCGAGGGACGGGTGTACCGAAGGTCGTTACGCCGGGAGACTTGAGGGGTCTACGAACCAGAGTCGAGACACTGGAGACTTCTCGGGTCTCGACTATCGACCCTGGAGTACTGGGACTGTTTCATCGGTCGGTGGGGACACTCACGGTGTGGCTACTCCTGTGGGTCTCACTAGGGGCGCTACGGGGGGCGTCCTTGCCACCACGACTCCTTCTGACCGACGTACAACAAGAGACCTCGGAGACGTCCTCTCTCCCCTTCGCTCTCTCCCTTTCCCTCTCTGACCCTCCCTCTCGTTCCGTCTTCCCGAGACTCAAAGTCCAGGAGACCTGACCCGTACGGAAAACATACGAGAAAAGAGGGAGGTAAAATGTCTAAACTTTTGACTCCGGGTCTCTTCCTTGTCTATTGTATATTGTCAGTACCGCTTGGCACTAATTCTCATCATTTCAGATACTAGAGTAAATAACGAATTGTATTGATACTCTATCCAAAACAATTATAGGGGTAAAAAGTCTCCCTCTTTGACTCCGTGTCCCTCCAGTTTGATGGATTGGTTATAGCGTATGTGCCATCTCAATATTAACCTTTGTGTGATTACGGTCTCGGGTGTCAGACTTAGGGAGGTAATAAGTCGGAGACCCCTAGTATAAATAGATAAGGGGGTAAGTCATCTGTAAATAAATCATGGATGACCCACGGTCCATGAAAAAAATCCATGACCTCTATATCGACCTTGTCTCGTCCATCTTTAGGGGACGGTAGGACCTTAATGTGAAATCCTCTCTATACTCTGGGGTTTGTGTGTCACCCCGTTTATTCATAATAATTTCAAAATGGTCACACTATTTCCTCGTCTTACCTTACAAGGTACTCCAGGAAGGTCCTTCTAGTCTAGATTTGTCCCTATTAGTCCCTTCGGTTCGACCTTCATTACTGTAAATTTGACTCTAGGTTTCCAACTTGGGTTCTAGTCATCCAGATTCCCACTCAGAGGACCCGTCTCACTGATCTCAAGGTAAGTAAGTAAGTCGTTTGAGAAGATCAGTGGTTCCCGTGTCCGTTGTTCCATTCGTTCCAGAAACGGGAGTATCTAGACTGGTAGATTACCCCTCTGACTACTAACTTTGTTTAGTCATACTGACTCACTTCAGTCTCTTCCGTTTTATAGTGTACTACACCGAATTTACACCTTAGAAATTTTTTACCATGTTTACTTGAATAAACAACAACAAATCAGTGAGTCAGTACTTGCTGAGAAAACACTGGGGGTACCTGACATCGGGTGGTCCGAGGAGATAGGTACCCTAAAGGGTCCATTCTTATGACCTCACCCGACGGCAAAGGAGGAGGTCCCCTAGAAGGACTGGGTCTCTAGTTTGGACGCAGAAGACGTTCGAAGGACGTAACCGTCCGTCTAAGAAGTGGTGACTCGATGACCCTTCGGTACTTGAATAAATGTTTTCTTTTTATCTCAATTTCAACATCTTTTGTTAGAATCCCAATGTTCTCCAAATCTCCCCCTCCCTATTTTACCCTCTCTAACCCTAGTTGTGCATGCGTAATGATATATATTTTATCTATCGTTCATGGATGACACATCGTGTCCCTTGAGTCGTGAGACATTACTGGATATACCCTTTTCTTAGATTGTTTCACCTATATACACATGTATCTTGACTAAGTGAAACGATGTGTCGTCTTCCATTACTATGAGTTAAAAAATTTTATTTTTTATGACTCCTTTTTTAGTCGCACTATTGATTTATTTAATAGATGACACAATCCTCTATTTCCCGTCCCCAGTCTCTTTCCTTGGTGTCTCGTCTTCTCTGGTCCTCCTCTTCCTCTCACCCGATCAAATCTTAGACTTTCTCACATCACTCCCATCCACGTAGACTCGTTTCTGGACTTGTGTCCCTCCCTCGGACTCCTGTAGTGGCTCCCCTTCTCTTTAGGACTCCGTTCTCATACCGTCCGAACAGGCTCCTTGGTGTTTCACCGACCACGCCGACTCTCGCTCTCCTCTCAGTACTCTCGACTCAAACCTCCACTCCCCTTGTATGGTATCTTCGACTCACACCTTTGACCTTCTGACGGTGTCCGGTTCGTTCTGGTTCCACCTCCGTTCCCTCCTCCACTCTTTACCAAGACCTATATAAAAACATTTATAAATTAATAGACCCCGTAGGGACCACCGAGTCTACCATTACTTCGACGGACATTACGTCCTCTGGGTCCAAGTTAGGGACCCAGTCCTTCTAGGGGACCTCTTCCCTTACCGTTGGGTGAGATGATAAGATCGGACCTCTTAAGGTACCTACCTCCTCAGAACGTCCTATATAAAAAATTTATAAATAATTAAACCGACATGGTCCAGAATCGACGTCGTACACCTTAGATCAAGGTACTGGTCCCTAACTTGGGTTCGGGGGACATAACCCTCGTGTTTCACAATTGGTGACTTGGTAGTCTCTTCAGGGACCTATATAGAAGTTCCATCTCGGTTACCCTAACCTATACTCCTCTCTCCCTTCAGTCTCAGGTTTATACTGAACTCGTAGACGTACCTACCTCAAAGGTAGTTTACTCTACCTTTTCTTCAGCCATCTCACCCAAAACTCCTCTCACTTCCCACGTCATACCCGACGTAACTCGACCTCTAAGGGTAGTCTTGAGGTTCACCTCCACCTCCACAGTTCACTTACATATAGTCAACTTATGTACTCACCCTCGAGTCGCTCTTCTGGTCCGACCCATATGTTTCTTCTGAGTACCCGTATCCCGACCCGGTACCCGGACCTGTCCTGGATAAACGTCCCCTCACTGTCTCTACTCTTCACTGTTCTACCCCGTTCTTCTCCCGAGGTCAGTCTCCTCAAACCCTCGTCTTTGGTCTCACCTCAGTGTCCGACGGTTCTGGATGTCCTAGTCTAGTGTAGTCCAAGACCTTCAGGGGACTCACAAGACTTATACAAGATTCTCGTTACCCTTCCGTTCCGGTGACTGAACGTGAAAAGAAAAAACCGACGTGGTTCATAGTTCACCCTAGAAATCAAGGGGTTGGTCCCTAACTGGGACGCGGGGAACGTTATCGTTACGTGTCAGAATTGGTGACGTGGCAGTCCTTTCGGGGGGTTGAACGTGAAAATTTTCGAGTGAGACCGACGTCTCAACTACATCCATCCCACCTTCCTACCGTGGTGTCTTTTCCTTATGGTCATTTCTTCTCCGATAACATCCACAGGCCTGCTCTGTGCGGTGGACCCGTGAAACCTGATTCCACCGGCGACACCCTTCCTCACTACTCGTACCGAAGGGTTCCCGTACGTTCGGTCTTAGAGCTCGGTCCCAAGGGTCAAGGTTACGGTCGGAGTGGTAAGTGATCGACCCACCGGAACCGTCCAGTGAAGTGGAGACACTTCAGGCGAGAGAGGTAGATATTTCATCCTCCGTGGAGGGTTACTTCGTCCTCCTCATTTACTCGAGTATGTATGTTCCGTGACCCTCCTTCGGGCTGTGGAAACGCGAAAACACTAAAAACATACCTTCTGGTCCCGGTCCTACTTAGAGTCCCGGTAATCTTGTCGTCCATGTAGGTCTTATCTCTTCTTCATTCAACCCCCTCTACTATCAAACCTGGCGTAACCAGAGTACTACGAACCCTATACAGAACCGACCGATCACAATCAGGAAGTCAGCGCAGGTTGAGACACTGAGGTACCTAACATCGGGTGGTCTAAGGAGAGAGACAGTACCTTAAGAGGTCCGTTCTTGTGACCTCACCTATCGGTAAGGGAAGACGTCCCCTTGAAGGGTTAGGTCCTAGCTTGGACGTAAAGAATGTAACGTCCACCTAAAAAAAAAAAAAAAAAATGGTGACTCGGTGGTCCCTTCGGACAACGTATTTAAGTCAAGTCAAGGTAACGAGTCAGTACAGGTCAAGAAACACTAGGGTACCTAACGTCGTACGGTCCGAAAGTATTTAATGGTACGTAAATTAAGAGTGTTCCAGGGACTCTTTTATAATCATCGTGGTAAAAAGTCTACTTCTCGATCTTCAAATCTCTTTAATTGTGTATACGGGTTCCAATCACTGACCCTACGTTGAAGTTCAAAGGGATTGTAGCGTCTGACACAAGAGTCAGTAGTTGAGTATGTCGGTCGGGTCAAAGGTCGGGGAGTGAGAATCGTACTCTGGAGTCTAGAACTTTAGTGGTATTTCATGAGGTGCAGAATTCAGTGTGTGTCTAGAAGGAACTAGGATCTTGTTTATTCGGTAATTTTTTTTAAGTAGTCCTTAAAGGGACCACCGCGTCGCCTATTCACAGACGGACGGTAACGTCCCCTGTGCCCAATTACGGACCAGGTCCTTCTAAGGTGTACGACACTCCGTTGATTTAGGTACACGGTACTGATGGCTCGAGTGCGAGATCCTGGACGCTCGACGTTGATGACTCGGACACATGACGTTGATTACTTCGGACGTGAGACGAGAGGTGGCGTTACTCTTCGGGTTTATGACGTTGTGTGGGGACGAGTGACGTTGGTCTCTTTCGGTCGTGTGCCGTCACTTCTGGGTCGTGTCAGTCTTTATTTAATTAATTAATTTTTTACATTTTAAAGTAGGTAAATTGTGTATAAATGACTCTTGGATGGACCCACGACTTTTCTCTAGGCACTGGATCAGAGGGTGGGTCCCCTCAACATGCAACGACCACCTCGATCCCAAAGTATAGGACGTTTACCCCAAACGTTCGAAAAAGATTCACGAGTCTACCTGGTAGACGAGGGCTCTTCAGCCATTGTACAGAGTGTCACCCTACCTCGTAGAGACCGGACCTCTCTGAGTTTGTCCCAGGAGTTGATTATACTCCGTAAATACGTTTATTATGTTCGGGGGACGGAATCCCGTCTGTGGTGGTCGAACCGGTTGTCTTGGTCGACCTAAAGTTGGGGACGAAGTGGGGAGTCGGTGTGAGAACACCACAGGGGTGGGTGGAAAATCCTTCCGGGAGTTGAGTGTTTACTGAAACTACTCTGATCCCAACGACTACGACGACCACCGACTCAACGTCGAGAGTGTGACCATCTTCGGGCTCAGTAAGGACACTACAAGGTATCTCTGTCACACGATACCAGACTCCTGTCGAGGGACACCGGGGGTCACTCCTCGAAGACCGGGGCCGACATGGTGACCTACCGGTGTCACGAGAAACCCAAGTTCGACACGTCCGACTACGTAAGGTGTACGAGGACCCCGACTCAACAACTGACACTGTAACCCGACCCCTTCACAGAGACGTCCTTTTACTCCTTCTCCATCTTTACAACTCAGGAATGTCCAGTGTCCGAATCCCTGTCTTACGGACCCATCTTAAGTCATGGGAATAGTCAGTAAGAAGATTAATTATTAGACAGGTGGGTTAGTGGACAGGTATGTGGACAGGTATTCAAGTAGACAAAAGGGTGGTTGAGTCGACAAGTATGTAGATAGGTCAGTTACCACTTGTGAAGGAAGGAAGGTAGGATGGGTATTTAGGTGGTAGGGTAACTCCTTCTCCTTTATCCTGAACTTTGACATGTGTTCGGAGACACAGGCACAGAAAACTTCATTTTCCGACTGAGTTCTCAATTACTAATCCCCTGAAGGGAACACCAGGTCACCAATTCTTAGACGGAAGGTTGCGTCCCGTGTGTCAAAGCTAGGGACCAGTCCCTTGATTCTAGGGTGTGCGGAGCCCCGTTGATTCAGGAACGTGGTGTTAGTCTCTCCTGACACGTGACGTTGATTATGGGTTTCGTCGGTTTATTTATTTATAAAAAAATTTTGAAAAATTTTTTTCTCAATTACTAACCCTTTACACTTCTACATCTTTGTTTGCCCGTATGGTCTGGTCAAATAGACGGAGGACTCTTTGGACATACGTCGAGTTCTTCGTTGGCGATCTGAGCCTGTACCTTGTTGCCTGACCAAGTTTTGACCCCTTTTCTCATACTGTTCCGACATATAACGGTGGGACGAATAAATTGAATTTGCGTCTCATGTAGTACTCTTTGCGACCTGACCTACTTCGTGTTCGACCTTAGTTCTAACGACCCTCTTTATAGTTGTTGGAGTCTATACGTCTACTATGGTGAGGTTACCGTCTTTCACTTCTTCTCGATTTCTCGGAGAACTACTCCTACTTACTCGTCTCACTTTTTCGACCGAACTTTAAGTTGTAAGTTTTTTGATTCTAATACCGTAGGTCAGGGTGGTGAAGTACGGTTTATCTTTCCCCATTTCACCTTTGTCATTGTCTAAAAGAAAAGAACCCGAGGTTTTAGTAACGTCTCCCACTAACGTCGGTACTTTAATTTTCTACGAACGAGGAACCTTTCTTTCGATATCGTTTGGATCCGTCACATAATTTTTCATCTCTGTAGTGAAACGGTTGTTTCCAAAGGTCATCAACACATGTCCTCACTCTCAACCTGGTATTCCTTCCGACTCGTGGTTTCTTGACTACGAAAAAACAAACAAACAAAAACGAAACATTAGTCATATAATTTCTCTGTAAGTATGTAAAGTTCTTAACGAATTTAAGACTATGGTCTAAATTCGAACACTTGTATACTGAAATTTGTATGTTAATTCCGATAAGTAGTATTAAACGATATGATGGTTGTAATTTAATGTCAATGAGACCTCGCATTCAATTTACCAAATTTCATTCGGACATTGTATGGATGTTTTTGTGGAAGGATAGAGTATGTACGTTTAATGAAGAGGTACATTTCTAGAGTAGTGAGATTGGAGATTTAAAGGGACGGGGTCTTCAGTGATGAGATTCCGAATGACACCAGGTTTCACCCCCCCCCCCGCGTCGTTTTTTTCATTGGTCCTGGTTATCGATATATATAAATATTTTCTACCGTGTCGTCTTCTTCCCTTACGTTAAGATGTTCACGTTTGGGAGTTCTTCGTCGTTCAATACTATTTGGGGAAGAATGTTTCCATAGTAAAGATAGTGACTATGGTGTCCGATTTAAGTCAATATGTCGTACGGTAGAAGTTCATTGTCAACTCCGTTATCCTATTTATGTCTTCGTAGTGTTACTTAGGGTGAATGATGTTGACATGTCTGGTTGTGAAGAGGTGTAATTAAAGAAACAGACTGACGGTCAATTTGTGTCAAGATTAAGGTATCGAATTGTTAATTCCCAGTATGTGACTTCAGTTATGTATATGGACCGTAAAGTCAGATTCGATAAGGTACATGTATCGACTTTAGTTAGTGTTTCATACCGGATTGTTCACGATCCCCTTTAAAAAATTTCAGCAAAAATGTTCACAATTTGAATAGAACGTGTGACTTCAGTAGTATGTATGTCCCGTTTCAGTCTCGAAAATATAAGCTCAAATAAGAAGTAAATTGAAAATTTGTGATGATATCAACTTATAATTTTGTTTTCGTTCATCACTCGTATAATACTAATATCAGGAAGTGAGTTAGTGATGACGTTTATTTTGTGGTCGTCACTCACAATAAGTGTCCGGGATGATTCTTCAGACTGTGACTTGTGGTGGGGTTCCTACTACAAGTAGTAGGAGTATACGAAGAGGTAACATTACCGCGACAGAAAGGACTAAACCTAGTTTCAGGTGATTAAGATGGACCAGGTAAAGTAGTCAGAGAAGATGTGGGAAGGAGAGTCCGTCTTCAAAAAGGTCGTTTCTCTCAAATAGTCCTCTCTCTTTCGGTAAGAGTCCTTTCAAATGGAATTTAAGTTACTAATCCGCTGGGAAAAGTATACCGGATACCATTTAACCGTACGGAAGTAAATCGTGTGTGAACTATAGAGGTACGAACTGTTAGACTGGACCTACTCTTCACTACTGATACCAAACCAACAGTTCTCATCTATAACCGAAGACCTTCGGTGTGTTACGGAGTTGGACGACATACAGGTATGTGTACTTT
This sequence comes from Capra ibex, assembly GCA_006410555.1. Lineage (NCBI taxonomy): Eukaryota > Metazoa > Chordata > Mammalia > Artiodactyla > Bovidae > Capra > Capra ibex. The sequence goes on from SJYO01050415.1 coordinate 45,767,758, forward strand.
TCCAGAAGAGGAGCAACTCATTTTTGTCGTACCAGGAAGACTAGATTTTGTTACTATTATAGAGGACCGAGGTCAGGACTAAGAACCAGAGGAAGTGGTACCTTACAATAGAAGACCGGTAGAAAGTACCGAAACAGTTATACTTGAAGATCTTAAAAGAAAAGAGTTTGATAGAAGGAAGGCAACGTCGAAAATGTAGATAGAAATCCTGACTAGGCGAGGGGTACCGGGACCGTGAGGTACGTGTGTCTGACTTAAACGACTTGGTAAGGTCCAGGATAGACTACTTAAGAATAAACGTAAGGTCCTGGAGCCGCTAACCCTGTCGTAAGATGACCAGGAAAGAATGGTGGAACCGGAAGTGTAAACAGTGTTTAGTGTAAGAAAACGTCTCGGTCAAAAGAACAACGTGGTAATATATTTAGAAGATTTCAATGACATTCAACTACGTGTTGCAAAAATGGAGAGGAGAGAGAGACGTAGGACGGAGGAGGAGGTTTTTTGTATAGTTTCTACAGGTACCCCTCGGTTTTGGTGGTGGACGAGGTGGAAGAAATTAACGGACAAGAGGAGGAAACAGTATATTAAGGGAAAAGAAACGTAGTCTCTCGTGAAGCATTCGAACTCTTTAGACAAATTTGAAGAGCGGAAGTAAACCTAAGAATAGTCCCACCATGAAGTTCCGGTCAAAGGACATTCGGAAAAAGTCAAGAAGAACCCACCGTAACCCAAACTGGGGGTTTTGTAGTACCATTCACCAAAGAAAGTGGTAAAAGATGTCGGTCACTCGCCCGGCTACGGCCACACCCCATCGCCCTTCCTCGCGCAACGACACGCGTCGAGCCCGTCGGCGGCGAGGAGGCGGAAGGTGGCTCGCAAGACCTTTCAAGGCGACTACGAAAACTTAATACCACTACCTCTTCTGAAAACTCTCGGGGAACCTGTCGTTTCTTTAGTTTGGTCTGTTAGGATTTCTTTTAGTTGGGACTTACAAATAACCTTTCTGATTACGACTTCGACTTCGAGATTATGAAACCGGTGGACTACACTTCTTGGTTGAATAACCGTCTCTGAGACTACGACCCTTTATAATTCCCGTTCTCCTCTTTCCCCGTTGTCTCCTACTCTACCAACCTACCGTAGTAACTGAGTTACTTGTACTCAAATTCGTCTGAGACCCTCTATCACATCCTGTCCCTTCGGACCGCACGACGTCATGTACACCAGCGTTTATTATCAGCCTGTACTGACTCGCTGACTTGTTGTTTACCATCAAGATGAAAATTAAAAATTTCCTTGGAGGTGTAATAAAAGGCGTTACCGACATGGTTAGATGTAACGGTGGTTCTCACTGTGCCCAAGGGAAAAGAGGTGTAGGAGTAGTTACGAACAATAAGACGAAATTGAAGAGTTTGGTCGTTATGATGAGGATCCTTCAATCGGACTTCTTTGTAAAGGTTGTGACACTTTTGTGTACACGTGTCCGATAAACAAGGTTGTGACAAACGGTAACTTTTTATAACCTTTCATGGATTTACGGGTTCGTATCCTATCGCCAACCTATGTGCACCGTGGATCTCTGTTCCCTCATGGTACGTCGATAAAACATTTTTACTCCTTCTCGAGATACTTGACTGTACGCCACTAAAGGGTCTATAAGACATTTCAATTTTTTTTTTTTCGTTTCATGTTTGTCGTAAGTGTTATACGATAGACAACATATTCTTTTTTCTCTATTACTCTTTCGTATGTGTATAGACGATTAAAAATGTTTTTCTATCCTTCCCATTTGGTCTTTTGTTACCTCGACCAACGGGTGTTCCTACCTTCTCTAAACCCTCACTCCCTGTCAAGAGGCTCATGTAGAAATCCACACGGTAACTGATGACCTTAGTGTAATGATGAGATGTATAAGTTCTTTAATTTAATTTAGTAATTCTCAACCTTTTCCCTTGCTTTTTACTTTTCGTGTGATTTCGTTTATTTGGATAAACGTGAAGTTTACTTATAGTTTCAGTATGACTCCCCTTTCCTTCCCTCCTTCCACACTCCTCTCTATTGGGTCCATTAAACATTTGTATGATAAACTGATATATACGAGGGAAAAACCGTCCTCTTAACGTTGGTTTATTCAAGTCTTGAGAAAAGTCATCCTAAAAAAACATCGCCATATCCAATTCGTTAATTTTTTGTCAAATCTACGTAATATTACTCCTTTAATAATATAACTCGTTTATTCATTTACACAACCCGAAGGGTCCACCGAGTCACTCATTTCTTGGGCGAACGTTACGTCCTCTGTGTCTCTCTACGTTCAAGTTAGGGACCCAGTCCTTCTAGGGGATCACGTCCCATACCGTTTTGGTCAGGTCATAAGAGCGGACCTCTTAGGGTGCATGTCCCCTCGCACCGCCCGATGTCAGGGATCACGACGTCACTCAGCCTATACTGACTTCTCTGACCCACACGTGTGTACGCTCATTCACACGATTACAACAACCCTCGGTCGTGAGAGTGACACTTTCTTCTCCGTGTGTTAATACCTTACCTCCTTCAATTCCTTCTTGGACCTCAAACGTCATAACCACATTTGAGTACTAAAACTTTTATATGTGTTAAAACACAGATACATACGTATTCACATGAATATATGCTACGTACGTATATCCACACACATGCACATACATGCACGTATACCACCAATCAGTGGTTCAGTCCAGGTTGAGAACACTGGGGCACCTCGAACGGTCCGAGGAGACAGTTACCCTAAAAGGTCCGTTCTCACGACCTCCCCCAACGATAAAGGAAGAGGTCCCTTAGAAGAACTGGGTCCCGAACTTGGGTCCAGAGGACACAACACCCGTCTAAGAAATGACTGATTCGGTGGTCCCTTCGGATCAAGACAAGGGACTTTACAGGACCTTTGTTTCTGTGGGGTCATCATTACTCATGTGGGACTAGAACCAGGGATTAGGATAAGAGGTGATTTTCAATGGGTGGGGGGCGTTTTATACCGACTGGGTTCAAGAGCCAAGTGTATGACCACTTCGGATCGAACTCCCTAAAACTCGTGATGGAACGAACGTACACTTTACTTACGTTAACATGTCATCAAACTTGTAAGAAACCGTAACGGAAAAAACCCCTAACATTACTTTTGACTGGAAAAGGTGAGGACACCGGTGACGACTCAAAAGGTTTAAACGACCGTATAACTCAAGTTATGAAATTGTCGTAGTAGGAAATCCTAAACTTTATCGAGCCGACCTTAAGGTAGTGGCAGTGATCGAAACAAACATAATTACGGAGGATTCCGGGTGAACTGGAGTGTGAGGTCCTACAGATCGAGATCCACTCACTGGTGTGGTGGGACCAATATTCCCAGTAATGCTAGAAAAAACATGTCAAAAAGACACATAAGAACGGTGAAGAAAGAGAGAAGGTAAAGACAATCCAGGAACGGTAAAGACAGGTAATAACATAAGTAGAAACGTACTTTACAAGGGAACCGTAGAGTCTAAAAGACCTTCGTTAGAGATCAGAAAGGTTACCTTCGGAGTTTCCAGTCTACGAACAAGAGGGTAGGAGGAGACTCAGTCCTTTGTCTGTGTACTCGTCCCCAGTCCGTTGGACTGGACGGGAGGGACCTGAAACTTAACTCTCGATCACTATATTTTATCGTCCTGTTCCCGTAAGGGCCATCAGATCACCAATCTTAACCCACGTAAGATACTACAAGTAAAGTCGACAGTATAAAAAGTGTTGTTTACGGAGACCACCCCAGCAGGAAGATTTTGACACGAGGAGGTCGAAGGATGAGGGGCGTGAGACAGTAGATGGTCTCTTTTAGTTCGAATGTAAGTGTAGGACATGACAGACGGGGTCAATAAGACGACAAACCTTGTCCACCACTGTAAGAGAAATAATATGCGGTGACCGAAAGGATTCAGAAACACGACGTCACAATAAGAGGATTTATGTGCACCTTGATTCCGACCAGAGAGCCTTGACTGTGGTCTTAGTACACACTAGTCGTGGACCGGTCTAAGTGAATCCTCCCTTCCTTATTTTCTTCGCTCTCTCCCCTCCCCTCCCGACCCTCAAACCCTAATCGTCTACGATTACAAATATATATCTTACCTATTTTTTGTTCCAGGGTGACATATTGTTTCCCTTGATATAAGTTATAGGGCACTATTTGGTATTACCTTTCCTTATACTTTTTTATATATACATATACTGCTTAGTGAAACGACATATCATCTTTAATTGTGTTGTAACATTTAGTTGATATGAAATTATTTTATTTTTAAAATTTTTCCTTCACTCTCCATAGTTGTCGGACCGAAGACCTTCGTCTCCCAAGACTTGTATGACTAAGTCTCTCGTTTGACCTTCACGAAAGTACATACCCGAGACCCAAACTTAAGACCGAGTGGTGAAAGGTCGACTCACTAGAACCCATTTAATGATCTGGCGAGGCTCGGAGGTAAAGGAGTAGACTATTTTTTCTCTAATGTTATATCAAAATAGTACTCCAACAATTCTATAATTTTACCGACGTTTAAGAAACAGTGATGAGGGTGTCTCTCCACTCCTGGGGAGGGGACCTTAGATCCGGTCGAGCCCTGACGAAACTGGTTCTATGTTCACTGCGACGTGCTGAAAGGACCACTCCAATATTTTCGAGTACTCACAGGTGACCAAGAGAACGACATAATCAGAGGACACCGACGACATAGTTTAACGGTGTTTGTAGCACTGAATTTGCTTGTGGTCCCATAATAAAGTCAAGACCTTCAGTTTTGAAATTCACCGAACCGTCCCGACGTAAGGAAGACCCACGATCTTCCCTTAGGTAGAGTGACAGGGAAGGTCGAAGATCTTCTCCGGTGGATGATCGACTGCCGAGGAAGGAGCGTAGTGAGACTGGAGACACAGTAGCACTACAGAGAGAGAGAGACTGAGTCTAGGAGGACGAAGGGAATATTCCTGAGAACACTAGTGTACCCAGGTAGGTGCATTCGGTTCTGCTAGAGAGGTTGAACTCTAGGAACTGGAGTAATATAGACGTTTCAGGGAAAACGGTACACTTGATTCTATGTGTGTCTAAGGTCCTGATTCTGTACCTGTGCAACTCCCCCGGTAATAAGTCGGCTCGTGTCGACCTATCTACAACGGAAAGACACGGAGCCAAAGAAGTAGGAAGTTTACTTCCACTGTCACCATGAGTCGAGACTTCAACAGAGCTTTTAATTTACTTTAGTATGCACGAACCTTCGTCTGGGTCGTGGTTCTTCCCGAGTTTTCCTAGTCGATAAAAGAATCAAATCTTAGAGGGTCTTCTACTGTCACTTTGGTCAGCCAGTGAAACCCTTCACGTCCTTTCTCACGCGACCACCCTCCACTATGTCCCTTCCCTTTAATTTATTACTTCCCATCAGTGAGACGGTCGACGGTGACGTCCATTGGCCTCTCGTCCGGTAACCCTCTCAGACCCTCTTCCCCGGGTCGCGTGTGGACTCCCCGTTCCCACGATGAAAACGAGGCCAAAGAGAATCAATAACGACCTCCCGATAAGAGTATCCCACAATTAAAGGACCGTGAGGGTCAGACCGGGTCTGTCCGTCTCACTGGAAGACACCCGGGTCTTTTATCGAGTGTCCATGGGTCTACGTGTGACCTTCAGGTGGTGTCTTGTAGGTTCTCTACTGCCGTTTCGAGACTCTTGTAGAGGACCTCTACAAACATAATAATGTAAGTCGACCTTCCCTATTCTTACGTGGGTCGACACACTTAATTAGGACATTGGTTCAGGAGGATTTTGGTTCAAGGAGACGGGTCAAATATTAAGTAGACAGATAAGTTTTGAAATAAGGGAAAGAATCGTTGGATCTCCAGGTAGTCGTCTACTTGCCTATTCCTTCAACACCACGCATATGTATTACCTTATAAGTCAAGTCAAGTCAAGTCAAGTCAAGTCAGTGAGTCAACACAGACTGAGAAACACTGGGGTGCTTAACGTCGTGCGGTCCGGAGGGACAGGTAGTGATTCAGGGCCTCAAGTGAGTTTGAGTACGGGTATCTCAGCCGCTACGGTAGGTCGGTAGAGTAGGAGACAGCAGGGGAAGAGGAGGACGGGGGTTAGGGAGGGTCGTAGTCTCGGAAAAGGTTACTCAGTTGAGAAGCGTACCTTATAATGAGTTGATATTTTTTCCTTACATAAACCCAGTCAAGATTACTCCACCTACTTGGATCTCGGATAATATGTCTCACTTCAGTTTGTCTTTCTCTTTCTGTTTACGACAAATAATTCCGTGTAAATATACCTTAGATCTTTCTACCATGGCTGCTAGGACGTACGTCCCGTCGTTTCCTCTCTGTCTGTATTTCTTGTCTGAAACCCTGAGTCACCCCTTTCCTCCCCCATCCTACTAAACTTTCTTATCATAACTTTGTATGTGTAATGGTGTACACTTTATCTATTGGTCTCACTCAAACTACATACCTCGTCCCGTGTACACTTTATCTATTCGTCGCACTCAAACGACATACCTCGTCCCGTGGGTCTCGACCACGAGACACTGCTGGACCTCCTTATCCTACCCCTCCCTGGACGCTCCCCAAAGTCCTACCTCCCCTGTGTGCAAACGGATACCGGCTAAATATGACTACATACCGTCTTTGGTAGTGTTACAATATTTCATTAATAAGAGGTTAAATTTATTGATTTATTTATTTGAAAGAAAGGGAAAGAAAAGGACTTGACCAAGGGGGAGTTCTAACTCCTTATGGTTTCTTTCCCCTCTAACAGTGGTTCGTCCTGGGGTACCCCGGAAGGACGCTGTCCTGAGGAGGGGATACTTCAGGAGACGGACGGAGAATTCACATCTTTTTGACATCGGAAGATCCAGAAGGAGTTCAAGGTTTCTCATCTAAATTAGTCTCTACACTTTTTCACACCTTTGTTTCCTTTTGACAGTTTTTTCTGTTTTTTTATTATCCAATCGGCGAATTGTGTCTCTTCCGTTACCGTGGGGTGAGGTCATGAGAACGGACCTTTTAGGGTACCCGCCTCCTCGGACCACCGACGTCAGGTACCCCAGCGAGTCTCAGCCTGTGCTGACTCACTGAAGTGAAAGTGTAAAGTGAAAGTACGTAACTTCTTCCTTTACCGTTGGGTGAGGTCACAAGAACGGACCTCTTAGGGTCCCTGCCGCCTCGGGCCCTCCGACGTCAGGTACCCCTGTGAGTCTCAGCTTGTGCTGACTTCGCTGAAGCGTCGTCATCGTCGTCGTCGGTGAGTCGTTTCCGTTCCTGAAAATCAAGGAGGAGTCCCGGATGTCTATTATTGGACTCGGTATAGGAGCTTCTTCGATTGAAGTACAACTGGCGTTCGTGTCTCTGAGGTTTGGCAAACCTTGGTCTTCCGACAACTACGACTGAGGGTTAATAGAGCACGCACGCACGAGTCAACGAGGTCAGCACAGACTGAGGAACACTGGGGTACCTGACACCGGGTGGTCCGAGGAGACAGGTACCCTAAGGGGTCCGTTCCTATGACTTCACCCAACGGTACGGGAGGAGGTCCCTAGAAGGGGTGGGTCCCTGACTTGGGAACAGAGAATTTAGAGGACATAACTGTCCGTCCAAGAAATCGTGATCGTGGTGGTCCCTTCGTAGGGGGTTAGACCCTTCCGGGGGGGGGGGTGGAGGGGTGATGGAGGGATGATGGAGGGGTAGTTGGTTTGTCTTCTTACAGGTGTTCGACTAGTGTGTGGGGAGAAGGAGTGGGACAGAAACGTTTGGAAAGGGACTTTCGGCGACCTCTCAAACCCATAAAACTCGCAATCGACGGAACGACCCACATGGGGAACGAACCACGGACGTCATTCACGACGTGAAAGAGAGTCGTGTTGGACTACAGTCCTCTAACCGAAAGGACACGAGTCCATTCGTCTGGATTCAAACCAAGCCACTGTTAGGACTCCAGTACCTCCTATTGTCAGTGTGGGTCGGTCCTGACGAAATTCCGTGTCGGGATTTCTTAGACGGACGTTACGTCCTCTGGTCCCAAGCTAGAGACCTAGTTCTTCTAGGGGACCTCTTCCCTTACCGATGAGTGAGGTCATAAGAACGGGCCTCATAAAGTACTTGTCTTTTCATACCACCCTATGCCAGGTACCCCAGTGTTTCTCAGTCTGTACTGACTCGCTGATTGTGTAGAACTATGAAAAGGCCGAGAGTCACGGTCAGCTCCGACGAACCCGGAAGACTCCCTTTCCCAGGGGGAGGTTTTTTTCGACACTCGAGAACACAACACCCAGTAGGGGTGAAGTGTGGGAACCAGTACTCTGTACTTGATCCATAGTCACCCGTCACCTGGTTTCCTCCGGGGTACTCTGGTGTTCTCTCCCTTTCCGCTCGGTGAGGGCTCTCCGACTCCTTTGACGGGGTGGTCTACCTGGGGTGTAAGTTGCTTAGTTTGGTGGGGGTCTCTACCCGTGGGTCTCGTTCAGTCCCAAACCCCAGGGACTCCTCCGGGTACGGATGACCGGAGTGTCCGGTCCTTTCAGGTTGTACTTCAGTAGGTTTACCTTTCTCCAAAGAGTCCTCTGGTTTCCCACGGAGGTTTAGTTTCTGCCCTGTCCCGACCAGAGTGTCTGGACTCGTAGGTCCCCGGGGTGTGGGAGTCACGCCGAAAAAAGGTAGAGGGACTTGAGTCTACCTAGTCCAAGTTTAAGGTGAAGTGTGGGGTGTTCGACACACTAGAGGTCAACGATCTGGGGACACTGGGAGTCAAAGTAATAGACAAGAGTGTGTTCTCCCTATTATGATTGAAAGGAAGGCCACCCCTGTGACGGACTGGGTGTCATACCGAAACTCAAACAACAGTATAAAAACAACAACAAATCGACGATTCAGCACAGACTGAGAAACGTTGGGGCACCTGACGTCGTGTGGTCCGAAGGGACAGGAAGTGATAGAGGGGCTCAAACGAGTTTGAGTACAGGTCTCGGTAACTGCGACAGGTTGGTAGCGTAGGAGGCGGCGGGAGAAGAGGCAAACGGAAGTTAGAAAGGGTCGTAGTCCCAGAACAACAGTATATAACAGCAAGTCAGGGTTCACCACGGGTTGAGAAGTACTGGGGCACCTGACGTCGTGTGGTCCGAAGGGACAGGGAGTGGCAAAAGGCCTCAGAAGGGTTCAAGTACAACGGTATATATACTACACGCTGATATTGTATATTAATGTATACCATGTACATCACATATAATTGTAAGAATTAATAGGAGTGACTGTTCAAGAGTGACTAAAATACGGAGACTTTGCATCGGTGGTCTCCCGCGGTCTGAGAAACCAAAATTCAGGGTCTATGTTGAAGGACTGAATAGACTTTGACTGAGTAAACTACGACCCTTTCTGACTTCCGCCCTCTTCCTCTACTGTCTCCTACTCTGCCATCCTACCGTAGTGGCTGAGTTGACTGTACTCAAACTCATTTAAGGTCCTCAACCACTACCTGTCCCTCCGGACCTCACGACGTCAGGGACCCCAGTGTTTCTCAGTCTGTTTTGACTCGTTGACTTGACTTACTGAGGGACTTCGGTCGACTACGGTGTCAGTCCCTATAAGACCCGGGAGAAAAGATCTTTCAAGTACCTTTACCTTAGTATTCAGTATACCAGAAAGGATAGGTCGTATAAAACGAGTCGTAGTGCGTAGACTCTGAGTAGGTTCAATGAGACACTTAGTTCTCGAGCTAGACAAAATACATTTAACCACGTCGGTGACACCTTTTGCCGTACCTGCAAGGAGTTTTCTGATTTTTATCTCAATACCTAAGGACGTTTGGGTGAGAACTCTTATATAGGGTTGTTTTGATATTAAACTTTTCTATGTGCGTGGGAATTCAAGTGTCGTCGTGAAAAAAGTTATCGGTTCTAAGTCTTCGTTTGATTTACGGGTAGTTGTCTTCTTACCTATTCTTCTACACTATATATATACATGTATATATACACACACACATACACACATATGTGTGTGTTATCTTATGATGAGTCGGTATTTTTTCTTACTTTATTACGGTAAACGTCGTTGTACCTACCAGGATCTCTAATTGTATGATTTACTTCATACGACCTTTCTTTTTCTGTTTATGGTATGCTATAGTGAACATATACCTGAGATTTTATACTGTGCTTACTTGAATAGATACTTTGTCTTTATCTGGGCGTCTGTATCTCTTCTGAACACCATCGGTTCTCCTTCCCCTGATCCCTACTTCCCTAACTTTCAAGCCCTGGTCGTCTACGTTAGGTAATTACAATGTTTATCTTCCCTGTCTGTTGTCACAGGATGACAGATCGTGTCCCTTGATATAAGTTATAGGACGTTATTTGGCATTTCGTTTTCTTGTGCCTTCCACATATATATATTGACTTAATGAAAGGACATCTCGTGTTTAATCATTGTGCAACGTTTAGTTGAGATCAAGGTATTTTTGTAAAAAAATTTTTTTCTCGAGTAAGACAAAAGGACGGTTCTCCAGAGGTGACACACCTACCGGGTGTAAAACAAAGAGACAAGTAGAAAACTACCTGTGAACCTACTAAAGGTCAACTCCGACAGTACTTATTATGTACCTGTCTGTTCTGGGACGACACCTGTAAGTACGGGTTCAGAGACACACTTCCGAGACAGAGTCCAAACTTGACGTGAATGTGATAAACCCCCTACCAGTAGGTGTCGCTAACTTGAACCACCTCGGTGACCTCGAACGTATAAAGACGGGTCGCGTTCTGAAGTTCCCCGACAGAACCGAGGTCTCGAGGAGGGGTCGACCGACCCTGAAACAGTTCAGTCGTGTACCAGACACAGGGAGAGAAGAGAGGACAGTGTCCACACAGAAGGATGGTTTGGAGAACGCGATGACTGAGTCAGAACTACAGTCGAAAGGTCTCGTGGGTCGGACTCCGTGTGTACCTTACGAGCCTTGTCATGGACCGTATAACGAATAGTGACACTAATATTGCACCTCCGTCCGTGTACCCAAGACCACGACCTACTGACCCAACTCGAGGTCACGGGGGACTCCCCTCTTGTCATCACGGTCTCGGACAGGGTGAACCCGGGTCGGTAGGTCTTGAAAGGTCATTTTTTTTTAGGTGGACGTTACGTCCTCGTAGCCAGAGGTAGGGACCCATCCCTTCTAGGGGACCTCCTCCTTTACCGTTGGGTGAGGTCATAAGAACGGATCCTTTCGGGTACCTATCTCTTCGGACCTCCCGGTGTCAGACACCCCAGCGTCTCAGCCTGTGCTGACTCGTACGCGCGTACGGTCCCGAGTCGAGATTTCTCCCTCACTCCTCTCTCGCCCAGTCGTAGGGTTCGTCTCTTTTATCTCTTATAAGGCAAGAAAAAAAAGACTGTCCCTTCTCATAAATGACCACTCGTACACATTCCTCCCCTGTCGCGGTTACAAGAGCACTCACGTCCTAGACGACAAATAGGTCTTCCGGTGCCAGTCCCTACACGAATTGGGGATCGGTAGAGCCTACTCGGCGGAAAGACTATGGTACAAAGGTTTAAGTAGGAGGAATTTGAATCATTTAGGAGTGCAGAACCTAGAAGACCGTCGGTCCCTTGAACTGGAACCGGGACACCTCCCGGAGGTAGTGTACGAGGAACAAGACGTAGAACCACGCCTGTCTGTAATACTGAACGGGTTACACCTGTGGCCGGTGATACGGGACCCCGAAGGGTTTCCGTGACGTGGATGGACAGATCTCCGATCTGGACCCTGTCGTCCGGGCAGTACTTACAGGTGGCCTTTCCCGACAGAGGTTCCAGGGAGTCCCGTTGACCGACGTCTGCGTTGACTCCGCCGGCGACAGACGTCGATGACGTGTCGTCTGGGTGTGAAAACCAAGACAGGAGTCGAAGACTCAGACTTCGACGGAACCCCTTCGTTCTTAGAACCATTGCAAGACTCGACAGTACTACTTTACCACGACGTATTAAAATAATGACTCGACTCTGTCGAGAACCCTGTTTTCCGTCAAAGTCCCGGAAAATAATGAGTTCTCCTAGACTTTGTAAACGTAAAACGGACTATAACACAGGTTTCCCGTACCTCCTTAACAGGAACATCAATAGGTGTCTTGTTCCTTCCCTTTTTTTTTGGTTTGGCTGTAGCCCAGTCGAACACGGGGACCTCAGGACTATAGGCGAACCATCTGTACCGCTAAGGTGTCACCAGTAACGGACGGAGAAGGACTTGTGAGACCCTGTTTTCGGTAATCCACCCTGTCTCAGTCATCCGTCCCCGACCCCCTCCCGGTCGACCGGGTCTCTTCCCTCAGTCTCAGACGGGTCGTACTTCCTCTGTGCCTCCGTCCCTCGTCCGTACCCTCTTCCGGTGCGTATTGTACGTCGTCCCAGGTAGCTCATTCATTTACCTAAGTGCTAATGTCCTCGCCCCAAGAGTGACAGTCTCACCGCTCCAGACTTTGCCCTTCCCTCTTTCGGTCGTGCTGTGACGCCGACATCCGACCTTAATCCGTAGTCACACCTGGACTCCAAGAGCTACCCAACAGTTCTCTATGTCCACTGCATTTGCACACACACGTGATTTGCCATAAGTCGTGTCTCTATAAACGGAGCTTCATGGTAATTGGTGATTGCTCTTGGTCCCTAGAAACATCTTACCTGAGTAAAACTCCCCTCAGCACAGACTGAGAAACGCTGGGGCACCAGACATCGTAGGCAGGTACCGTAAGAGGTCCGTTCTTATGACCTCGCGCAATCGGTAAGGGAGGAGGTCCCCTAGAAGGGTTGGGTCCTTAGCTCGGACCCAGAGGACGTAACGTCCGTCTAAGAAGTGGTAGACTCGGTGGTCCCTTTCGGTCCCGTCGTTTTCAAGTTCCACTCAGACTCTGTAGAACAATACGGCCTTTCATTTCTGCACGTGGTCCTTCCTACCCCAGTACAGCTCTCCTACGTCTTCAGAGGACTGCAGGAGACCGGATTTTTCCCTATTGACCCTGTAGTTTTCTTTAGTGTCGTTGAACAAACCAAAGATGTCGACTAAATTGGTTCACGGTATCTCAGCGAGTTTGCTGTCTTTGCTTAAACAGAGTGTCCGGACCTCAGGTTCTAGGTCCGCAACCGTCCCGACAGAGGAAGACTCCGAGACTCCCTTGTAGGCAGGGGACAGAGAGAGAGTCGAAGACTACCGAACGACCGTCAGAAACGAAAGAAGACGAACATCGTCGGAGTGGGACTAGACAAAAGTAAAAGTGTACCGTAAGAGGGGTATCCAGTAACAGGTTTAAAGGGGAAATTTTCCTGTGGTCAGTACAACCTGATCCCTGGTGGGATGAAGTCAGACTGGAATATAATTGATTGCTGGGGTAAAAGTTTAATCCAGGGTAAGACTTCAGGACCCCTCATTCCTGAAGTGATCTAAAATTTAACCCCCACCCATGTGTGGAGTTGGACATTATGTACTATCGTCTACTATTACATTCCCTAGTTGTCCTTCGGTGTACAGGTATAACTATATATTTATGACTAAAATTATTTAATTAAGTGAGTTTTTCGCTTACACACTACTCCTTGTCCTCTAAATATGTCATAGTTTCGTAGAGGGGTGATCAATGAATAAGTACTGGTTCCCATTTGCCTCTTGGACATTTCTCCGGGGTAGAGGTTTATGTCAGTGGAATTCCACTCCCTAAGTTGTATACTTAAAGTACCAGTCCCTCGTTCCAAAACAGGTATTGTTGGTGGAACGAGGGCTCCTTCCCCTGACTCCCCTACAGTACGATACCAAGAGTCTCCAGGGGTCGTCAGTGGACGAGTAGTCATGGGGATCCCGACGGAGGGAAAGGGGGGTGCAGGGGTGGGAGATGTCCACGAAGCCCCCTAGGACGTCGGTTTAGTTGGTGTACGGGAACTTAGGACCAGTATCCGCGACAAAGACCCCTGTAGTTTGAGTGGGTCACGGGGAAGGAGGTCGAAACTTAGTCTAGAGGTCGGACCGTCCCTCTCATCGCCGGTCTACGGTGGAACCCCGTCCCCCCTCGTGTGGACACGTTGAAGTTTTAGGGTCAGACCTGTGGACTGACCGTGACCGACTGATCTCAGAGAAAGGGTCCCTTAAACCCCGACTCTGGTTCTCTAAGACCGAGTCGGAGAGTTTCTCTTCAATACTTTGCCCTCGACCCCTGAAGGGACCACCAGGTCACCAATCCTGAGGTACGAAGGTCGCGTCGCCCCTACCCAAGGTAAGGACCAACCCACTAATTCTTGGGTACCGAGCCGGTTTATTTTAATTTGATTTTGTTTTGTTTTGTTTTGTGCCTCGACCACCTTCGGACGAAAGAGGTACGGTCCGGGACCCTCTGTCCCTTTCGTCTCGACGTCCTTTCCTCCTCTTTCTACCTGTCTCGGCGTGTCTCCGCTCCATCACGTCCCGCGACTACTGCGAGACTGTAACAAAGAAAAAGGAAAGAGAAGACTCCGGACCGACTCGGGAGAGTGTACGCGACGCAGGATCGTATGTGAGGGAAGGAGGAAGGAAAAAAGAAATTCCGCAGGACCCAATCACGGGGTCAATAATCACTACGTTTTGTTTAATGGGGTTGTAGTTCGTCGAACTTTGTTGGTGTAATGAGAGAGAGGGTCGAAGATACCCAGTCCTTACCTCCTTCCCGAGGCACCCCACCAAGACCAAATCCTGGGAAGTGTGTCCACGTTGATCGGTACGGTGAGGGTGTCCCCACTATAGTGACGAAGAATAAATTCGGTGATGTAAACCCGAAGGGACCACCGAGTCTGCCATTTCTTAGATGGGTGTCACACCCTCTGGACCCAAGCTAGGGACCCAACCCTTCTAGGGGACCCCCTCCTTTACCGTTGTGTGAGGTCATGAGATCGGACCTCTTAGGGTACCTGTCTCCTCGGACCGCCTGATATCAGGTACCCCAGTGTTTCTCAACCTGTACTGACCCACTGATTCGAGTGTGTGTGTGTCTGTGTGTATGGAAACCCTTCCGACGGCACGACGTCAAGTACCCCAACGTCTCAGCCTGTCCTGAATTGTTGACTTGTTGGTGGTGGAAACCCCCGTTAAACAAATGTGTCGTTATATATTGTTTATATGGATCTTTCACCGTCTCGACTGTAGAACCTGACTCTGGATTCTGACCACAAAAAGAGGGATCTTTTATAACTTCGAGGTTCGGACCCCTCCCGGTCCTCTGAAAACCCTCTGACGTCCACCACTGCCAACCCCTTCCGTCGTCCAACTTACTAAAGGACTTTCCCCTTCTACCTTCAAAACACTTAATTGGATTTGGTTCTGTCTGCTCCCTTCTCTTCTCTCTTCTACCAGATGGAGACCGGACAAAGAAACCCTTTCAAAATAAACGGAAATCAAAATGACATACACAAGCAAAGAAACATTAAGATGGAGTAAAAATTTAACGAGTAAATAAATAAAAACCGACACGACCCAGAAGTAACGACACACCCGAAAGAGATCGACGCCACTCCACTCGGCCCCGATGAGGGATCGACGTCACGTGTCCGAAGAGTAACGGTACCGAAGAGAACAACGCCTCCTGTCCGAGATCCCGTGAGCCCGAAGTCAGGTACCCGAATTGTCAGCGTCAAGGACCCGAGGTCTCGTGTCCGAGTTATCAACACCGAGTGTCCGAATCAACGAGACGTCGGACACCCTAGAAGGACCTAGTCCCTAACTTGGACACAGAGAACGTAACCGTCCAAGAAATGGAGACTCGGGGGTCCCTTCGGGAGATGGATTAAAAATTAATCCTTAATTTAAAGTGTTTAACTAAATAATTAATTGACACTTAATTTAATAGATTAAAATTAATCCGTCCTCGTCATGTTGCTTGTAGATGTAAGGAAATGTAGTTAAAGTATTCACTAACTGTAAAACGGTGTAGTCAAAATGGCGTGACGTTTTTAAAAGAGTACGTAAATCTTCTCTTCATACGTCCTGGATTCGTCTCTCAAGTTTAAGAGTCTTTCCTACTGCGGGTGCATTCGTATTCGATCTCGGACGGTCCCTGTCTACGACGGGAACTAAGGGGAGTAGGGGGTGGGTGAGAGGAGGGGTTTTCGTTGCTAGTCGTACGAAGAGTTTGGTGTAGTGACCCCATCCAAACTTTACTCTAACAAGAGGAGTATTAGGAAGATCCCTCCTAATTTCTAAGGAACCTCTTAGTCGTCTTTCGAGAGGTCCGGAGAGAGGCTCGACTTTTACGTCCATTGTGTTGGCAACGGCGAGTCGAACGTCTCTACCGGTCGGGACTTCGAGCGGGGTCTTACTTGGAGGCCCTTTTCCGGGTCGCCCGGGTCGCCCGAGGTCCCCCGAGGTCCCTCTGAGCCGAGTCCGTCAAGACGTTCCTAGTCGTTCTCTCAGGACGGACCGGAAGGAGAAGGAGGGGACCCTCAGATCGACGAAGGGAGACGTGCACTGGTCTCCTACGGGAAACCGTGCCAACGACCGACACAGTAGACTCAGCCGCCCGTCTACACTTGTTCGATCCCGGCCTGACCTCAGTCCCGACTGACTACCCAAACACTCGTGTCCACCCTGTAAAATCTTACATCTAAAATAAAGACAAGTCCGCACCACTCCGGTTCTCTAGTGCTCAGTTGACGGTTACCTTTCTGTCCACTACTAAGTGTCCAGGGTTCTACTCCCCCTATTCGGTTCGGTACGTTCCGGGGTACTCTCTTATGGGGTACCAGAGTCCGGACCCACCCCTCCACCCACTCTCGGAAATAACACCAAATATGTCCTCCTTGGCCTCTTCGTCCCAATTCAGTCGAATTTTAACCGAACAAACTTAGCAAAGTCACCCGGGACTCCCCATTCCCTGACAGGGATCAACTAACTATGGACCGGGAACCCATTGCTTTCCGCTATGACCCGGGGTTGTCCTCGCAAGGTCAAGACCCAACCAATTAAACGCATACTTTCAGGACGATCGTCGGTTCGGAAAACGATAGAGATCCTTAGTCGGTTTAGACATCCGACACCTCCCGGTCGTTCCGGGGTCCTACGTAATATTATGTCTTTTGAACATTTTACACCAATTTTGTTAAGTACTCGGCTCTTTAGATAATTTGTGAAAGAGACCCAATCGAGAAAGTCGGGACCGTCACTTTAATACTCCGCACTAGTTTAAATAGACTATTCCTGTGAGGCTTGCAAAGGGTGTCAAACTGTTGAGTTTAAATAAGTACAACGTCGTCTCCTAAAGGCTTAGGAGACGCGAGAGAGGGGTTCGTCTTCTGGATCCCAATATAATCTACACCCCTTCACATCACACACCCACTTTAAATTTAGTATGCAAAAAAAAAAAAAGGTACGGTTCGTCCCTAACTTGGGTATGGAATTCGTCACTCTCGTGCGTCAAGATTGGTGACCTGGTGGTCCCTTAACGACTAAACCACATGACTAACTGTTTCTTTTCGTCCCGACACTCGTTCTCATAGTTATTCCGGACCCGACGCTTCCCTTGAGTCGTGGGGCAAAGGAACCTTCGATACTGTAATTCGAGTCATACATTGTGACTCAGACCTCTGGGGAATAGACTTCGAGACTTGGACCCGACCCCGACCTCCAATACAGAGGTCCAGTCTCAATAAATCTGGGGAGTCCGTTTTTACCTTACAGGGTAAGAGTAATTAAACTAAAGTTTACAGGTTCAGAGACTCTCAGCTAAAATCTCTTACTACGAAGAGGTGGAAAACAGGAACCTTCAATTAATTGTTTTCGTTAAAATGTCTAAGTGTCTAATCATGATAGGTTATGGGTAAAGTGTCTACTCCTTTGACTCCGAGTCGTTAAATTCAGAGAAAACGATTCAGTACTGACTTAGTCGTCGTTTGGTATGGATAGACCGAGATCTCGGACCTCAGATTATGAAAGGTCTGACGTCACACTCGTGATTCTCCTCCCTTGAGTCTTGGGGGAGGAAGTGGGTGGGGTCCCGAAGTAGGGTCTGAGGGTACACCTTTTTCGATCTGTATTTAAAGACTCAGAACTCGTACACAGTTTCAACTAAAGAGTGGTTGTCACCCCAACGTCCTCCACCCACCACCCTCCGGCCCCAACCCCCACCCCCTGGTCGTCTATCTCACTCGGACCACCTCCACCCGATCCTCTCTCGTCTCGTCGGTATCAGAACAAATAAAGGGGTCCTACAGTTTCGTGGTGTAAGAGTAGTCACATCGTAATCTACACCCTCCTGTAGAAATCCGTCCTCTACAATTAACCTTTATTATTCGTTGAAGACTCTTCACTTCGGTTAGGGGGACTCCGGTGCCTCAACTGGGGGACGACGACGACGACGACGACGACGACGACGACGACGACGACGACGACGACGCAGCGAAGTCAGTACAGGTTGAGAATCGCTGGGGTACCTGACGTCGGGTGGTCCGAGGAGGCGGGTACCGTAAAAGGTCCGTTCTCATGACCTCACCCAACGGTAACGGAAGAGGCCAACTAGGAGAGTCAAGTCAAGTCACCGAGTCAGCACAGGCTAAGAAACGCTGGGGCACTGAGTGTCGTGCGGTCCGGAGGGACAGGTAGTGGTTGAGGGCCTCAAGTGAGTCTGAGAGCGGGTAACTCAGCCACTACGGTAGGTCGGTAGAGTAGGAGACAGCAGGGGAAGAGGAGGACGGGGGTTCGGGAGGGTCGTAGTCTCGGAAAAGGTTACTCAGTTGAGAAGTGTACTCCACCGGTTTCATGACCTCAAAGTCGAAGTCGTAGTAAGAAAGGTTTCTTTAGGGTCCCGACTAGAGGAAATCTTACCTGCCGAACCTAGAGGAACGTCAGGTTCCCTGAGAGTTCTCAGAAGAGGTTGTAGTGTCAAGTTTTCGTAGTTAAGAAACCGTGAGTCGGGAGAAGTGTCAGGTTGAGAGTGTAAGTGTGTACTGGTGTCCTTTTTGATATCGGAACTGATCTGCCTGGAAACAACCTTTTCATTACAGAGACGAAAAGTTATACGATAGATCCAACCAGTATTGAAAAGAAGGTTCGTCATTCGCAGAAAATTAAAGTACCGACGTTAGTGGTAGACGTCACTAAAACCTCGGGGGGTTTTATTTCAGACTGTGACAAAGGTGACAAAGGGGTAGATAAAGAGTACGTCACTACCCTGGTCTACGGTACTAGAACCAAAAGACTTACAACTCGAAATTCGGTTGAAAAAGTGAGAGGAGAAAGTGAAAGTAGTTCTCCGAAAAATCAAGGAGGAGTGAAAGACAGTATTCCCACCACAGTAGACGTATAGACTCCAATAACTATAAAGAGGACCGTTAGAACCAAGGTCGAACACGAAGGAGGTCGGGTCGTAAAGAGTACTACATGAGACGTATATTCAATTTATTCGTCGCACTGTTATATGTCGGAACTGCATGAGGAAAAGGATAAACCAACTAGGGGATCGTCTTCGGTTAATCGCCGGTCCGTGGTTGTCAGGTAGAGGTTTCCCAGTCCACCCCCAGACAGGTCGTTTCCCCGAGGTGCTCGTCACTAGACATGTAAAGAGGTCACTCATTTCTACGTCTTGTGTACCACCCGAAGTCAAAGTCAAACCCTAGTTTTACAAAAGAAAGATTCTTCGTTCATCCTCACCCTGTCACAAAACAAACCCCGTTTAACTCGAATCTCTGACTCTGCCAGAAACAGTTTATAAAATAGATTGTCCGAGTGACACTCTTAAAATTATTAAAGTATTCGGTCGTCGTATGTTCTATTACAGGGAATTCTTCAGTTATTTCTTTCTACCGAGTCTACCATTTCTGAGACGGATGTTACGTCTCGTGTCTTCGTGTCGGTTCTCCTCGATTGGGAACGGGTTCCAGCCCCGTCGCTGGTTCTCACGGTCCGACGTAGCCGTGTCCTCGTCGGTTCTCCTCGATGCGGTGTAGGTTCCAGTCCCCACCGTCGACTCTCCTCGATGGTATACGGGCTCCAGTCCCCTCCGTCGGTTCTTCTCGTTGGGGTGTAGGTTCCTCATCGCCGACGCGCCCTTGTCCTCCCGGCTCTCCTCGATGAGGTACAAGTTCCAGTCCTCCCGACCGCCACTCTTCTATGGGAAGCAGGTTCCATTCTTCGTCGTCGACGTGAAACGACCTCGTCGACACTTCTCTATGGGGCACAGGTTCCATTCTCTTTGGGTTCATTCTGCTATCCAAACGTTTTCCCGTAGTCTCCCGTCTGTGTGACTTTGGTATTAGTGTCTTTTGATCGGTTAGACTAGTGTACCTGGTGTCGGAACAGATTGAGTTACTTTAATTCGGTACGGGACATCCCGGTGGGTTCTACCCGTCCAGTACCACCTCTCCACACTGTGTTACACCAGGTGACCTCCTCCCTTACCGTTTGGTGAAGTCATAAGAACGGAACTCTTGGGGTACTTGTCATCCTTTTCCGTTTTATTATCCTATGACTTTCCCCTTGAGGAGCCCAGTCATCCACGGGTCATACGATGACCTTTAGTCACCTCTTTATTGAGGTCTTTCTTACTTCCCTACCTCGGTTTCGTTTTTGTTATGGGTCAACACCTACACTGACCACTATCTTCGTTCCTGGTTACGACATTTCTCGTTATAACGTATCCTCGGACCTTACACTCCAGGTACTTAGTTCTGTTTAACCTTCACCAGTTTGTCCTCTACCGTTCTCACTTGCAGCTGTAAGATCTTTAGTCGCTTGATTTTACCTGACCTTACCCACTTAAATTGAGTCTACTGGTAATATAGATGATGACCCGTCCTTAAGGAATCTCCTTTACCTCATCGGTAGTACCAGTTGTTTTCTCAGGTTTTACGTCATGAACCTACGTTAGAGTTTTTACTGTCTTACTAGAGACAAGCAAAGGTTCCGTTTGGTAAGTCATAGTGTCATTAGGTCCAGATACGGGGTTGGTCAGTACGACTTCTTCGACTTCAACTTGCCAAGACACTTCTGGATGTTCTACAAAATCTTGATTGTGGGTTTTTTCTACAGGAAAAGTAATATCCCCTGACCTTACGTTTTCATCCTTCAGTTCTTTGTGGAGTTCATTGTCCGTTTAAACCGGAACCTTACGTCTGACTTCGTCCCGTTTCCGATTATCTCAAAACGGTTCTCTTGCGTGACCAGTATCGTTTGTGGGAGAAGGCTGTTGTGTTCTCTTCTGAGATGTGTACCTGTAGTGGTCTACCAGTTGTGACTATAGTCTAACTAATATAAGAAACGTCGGTTTGTACCTCTACGAGATATGTCAGTCGTTTTTATTCTGGCCCTCGACTGACACCGAGTCTAGTACTTGAGGAATAACGGTTTAAGTCTGACTTTGACTTCTTTCACCCCTTTTGGTGATCCGGTAAGTCCATACTGGATTTAGTTTAGGGAATACTAATATGTCACGTTCACTCTTTATCTAAATTCCCTGATCTAGACTATCTGTCTCACGGACTACTTGATACCTTACTCTAAACGCTGTAACATGTCCTCTGTCCCTAGTTCTGGTAGAGGTACCTTTTCTTTACGTTTTTTCGTTTTACCGACAGACTCCTCCGGAATGTTTATCGACGCTTTTCTTCTCTTCGTTTTTCGTTTCCTCTTTTCCTTTCTATATTCGTAGACTTACGTCTCAAGGTTTCTTATCGTTCCTCTTTATTCTTTCGGAAGGAGTCACTAGTTACGTTTCTTTATCTCCTTTCGTTATCTTACCCTTTCTGTTCTAGAGAAGTTCTTTTAATCTCTATGGTTCCCTTGTAAAGTACATTTCTACCCGAGTTATTTCCTGTCTTTACCATACCTGGATTGTCTTCGTCTTCTAT
>SJYO01050415.1:45790749-45935229 GCA_006410555.1 Capra ibex
CTGAAAACCTGAGTCTCCCTCTCCCTCTCCCACCCTACTAAACCCTCTTACCGTAAGATTGTACATATGATAGTACATTCTTAACTTAGCGGTCAGATACAGACTGCGTCCTATGTCGTACGAACCCCGACCACGTACCCCTATTGGGTCTCTCTACAATACCCCTCCCTCCACCCTCCCCCCCAAGTACAAACCCTTGCGTACATTCTTAACTTCTAAAATTTTAAATTTTTTATTTTTTGATTTTTTTTTTTTTTCTTCTTTCGTAGTGATACTTGTTTCGATCACCTCCTCTACCTTAAGGTCAACTCGACAAAGTTTAGGACTTTCTACTACGACACTTTCACGACGTGAGTTATACAGTCGTTTAAACCTTTTGAGTCGTCACCGGTGTCCTGACCTTTTCCAGTTAAAAGTAAGGTTAGGGTTTCTTTCCGTTACGATTTCTTACGAGTTTAATGGCGTGTTAACGTGAGTAGAGTGTGTGATCATTTCATTACGAGTTTTAAGAGGTTCGGTCCAAAGTCGGCATACACTTGGTACTTGAAAGACTACAAGTTCGACCAAAATCTTTTCCGTCTCCTTGGTCTCTAGTTTAACGGTTGTAGACGACCTAGTACCTTTTTCGTTCTCAAGGTCTTTTAGTAGATAAAGACGAAGTAACTGATACGGTTTCGGAAACTGACACACCTAGTGTTATTTGACGCCTTTTAAGACTTTCTCTACCCTTATGGTCTGATGGACTGGACGGAGAACTCTTTGGATATACGTTCAGTCCTTCGTTGTCAATCTTGACCTGTACCTTGTTGTCTGACCAAGGTTTATCCTTTTCCTCATGTAGTTCCGACATATAACAGTGGGACGAATAAATTGAATGTACGTCTCATGTAGTACTCTTTACGACCCGACCTTCTTCGTGTCCGACCTTCTTCGTGTTCGACCTTAGTTCTGACGGTCCTCTTTATAGTTATTGGAGTCTATACGTCTACTGTGGTGGGAATACCGTCTTTCACTTCTTCTTGATTTCTCGACGA
The DNA here is from genome assembly GCA_006410555.1 of Capra ibex. Classification (NCBI taxonomy): domain Eukaryota; kingdom Metazoa; phylum Chordata; class Mammalia; order Artiodactyla; family Bovidae; genus Capra; species Capra ibex. Next base: position 45,791,784 of record SJYO01050415.1, read on the forward strand.
ACTACTTTCACTTCCTCCTCTCACTTTTTCAACCGAATTTCGAGTTGTAAGTCTTTTGGTTCTAATACCGTAGACCAGGGTAGTGACGTACCCTTTATCTACCCCTTTGTCACCTTTGTCACCGACTGAAATAAAAACCGTCCGAGGTTTTAGTGACGTCTACCACTAACGTCGGTACTTTAATTTTCTGCGAATGAGGAACCTTCTTTTCAATACTGGTTGGATCTATCGTATAACTTTTCGTCTCTGTAATGAAACGGTTGTTTCCAGGCAGATCAGTTCCGATACCAAAAAGGTCACCAGTACATACCTACACTCTCAACCTGACACTTCTTTCGACTCGTGGTTTCTTAACTACGAAAACTTGACACCTCAACCTCTTCTGAGAACTCTCAGGGAACCTGACGTTCCTCTAGGTTGGTCAGGTAGGATTTCCTCTAGCCAGGACCACAAGAAACCTTCCTGACTACGACTTCGACTTTGAGGTCATGAAATCGGTGGAGTACGTTTCTCAACTGAGTAACCTTTTCTAGGACCACGACCCTCCCGAACCCCCGTCCTCTTCCCCTGCTGTCTCCTACTCTACCGACCTACCGTAGTGGTTGAGCTGCCTGTACTCAAACTCACTTGAGGCTCTCAACCATTACCTGTCCCTCCGGACTGCACGACACTAAGTACCCCATCGTTTCTCAGTCTGTGTTGACTCAATGACTTGACTTAGCTTGATTTGACTGTTACGTCCGATGAACCTAAGTTAGGGACCAACCCCTTCTAGAGGACCTCCTCCCTAACCATTGGGTGAGATCATAAGAGCGGACCCTTTAGGGTACCTGTCTCCTCGGACCACCCAATGTCAAGCACCCCAGTGTTTTTCAATCTGTACTGACTTACTGATTGTGAAACTGAAAAGACGTTTAGTCACTATCTACTTGATGTGATAACAAGGTCCGTTCCCTTCTACTTTCTTTATATCAGGTTTAAATCAACGACGACGACGACGATTCAGCGAAGTCAGCACAGGCTGAGACACGCTGGGGTATCTGCCGTCGGGTGGTCCGAGGGGGTAGGGACCCTAAGAGGTCCGTTCTTGCGACCTCACCCAACAGTAAAGGAAGAGGTTACGTACTTTCACTTTTCACTTTCACATCAGCAAGTCAACACGGGTTGAGAAGCGCTGAGGTACCTGACGTCGGATGGTCCGAGGAGACAGGTACCCTAAAAGGTCCGTTCTCATGACCTCACCCAACCGTAACGGAAGAGGCTTTAAATCAACTCGACATGGGAATATGTTCAACCAAGAACCCTCTCCGACGAATTGGTTGGTACTCTACTACAGGTCGATGGTTAGTCCCTTTTGTTTTCAGGAAAGCAACGATCTCGTGCAACGATCGCTTTTTACATCCACAACTGACCGTCCTACTAGAAAGAAATCCGACGACTGCCGAAAAACGGGGACTCCCCTTTTCTCAACGGAAACGTCACCGTCTTCGATTTCCGAGTTCCAGAAGTCTCTCAATAAAAATGAAAAAGAGAAAAATTTTACACCTTATGTCAACTAGTCAAAGTCCACATGTCTTTTCACTCAGCCAATATGTATAGGTGTATAGGTGAGAAAAATTCTAAGTGAAGGGTATATGACGTTCCTTTAGTTTGGTCAGTTAGGATTTCCTTTAGTTGGGACTTATAAGTAACCTTCCTGACTACGACTTCGACATCGAGGTTATGAAACTGAGGGACTACACTTCTTGGTTGAGTAACTTTTTCTGGTGCTACGACCCTTTCTAACTTCCGTTTTCCTCTTCCCCCGCCGTCTTCTACTCTACCAATCTATCGTAATACTTGAGTTACCTGTACTTAAACTCGTTTGACCCTCTACCACTTCCTGTCTCCTCGGACCGTACGACGTCAGGTGTCCCATAGTTGTCTCAACCTGTATTGAATCGTTGACTTGTTGGTGGTGGTGGTATGTCCGGTAATCTCTCATAACTCATCTCAAGGGACACGATATGTGGTCCAAGAATAGTCAAAAAATAAAATATATATCGTCACACGTAGCCTCTTCCGTCACCGTTGGGTGAGGTCATGAGAACGGACCTTTTAGGGTACCTGTTTCCTCGGACCATCCGACGTCAGGTACCCCAGAGATTCTCAGCCCGTGTTGACTCGCTGAAGTAAAAGTGAAAAGTGAAAGTACGTAACGTCTTCCTTTACCGTTGGGTGAGGTCACAAGCACGGACCTCTTAGGGTCCCTGCCCCCTCGGACCATCCGACGGCAGATACCCCAGCGTGCCTCAGCCTGTGCTGATTTCGCTGAGTCGTCGTCGTCGTCGTCGTCGTCACACATAGACAGTTGGGGTCAGAGGGGTGAATGGGGAGAGGAGAAATAGGGGACCTTTGGGATTCAAACAAAAGGTGTAGGCACTGAGATAAAGACGAAACATTCAAGTAAACATGGGGGGTGGGGAAAAAGGGGCGGAATCTAAGGTGTCTCTCTAAATAAATCTAGTCGTTTTCCATCAAAACAGGTCTGGCCTGTGAGAATCTACCAGGAGCATTTAAGACACGTAAATATGGGATTTGTGGGCTACGGGTATTAACGGAAAAGTGGACAAGAATAACTGTTCGGGGGTCACCCCAGAGGTTCGTCGACTCGATGATCACGAATAGTCGTTGGTGTCTACACCTTCTACTGTAGGACTGGAGGCTAAAGTAAAAATGGAGTTTTATCATGGAAGTAGGAACTTTTGTTGAAGTGAGAATTTTCGTTGAAGTAAAAAACAATATTTGTTCACCTAGACTTTAGCATAGTATTAGTGATGTGTCGTCCGCCTGACCGACCTGGGTCCCCAGACCGTGAAGTGGTAATCCAAGACGTAGGTGGACCCGAAGTGTGAGGTCAGATCGTCGGACGTCCACGACCGACCCCTTAAACGGATTTTGTTCGGGGGCCGTCTACCAAAGGATTTCTAGGTCGGGTGAGGCGTCAAGTGGATATTGAGTGTGGGAGAACTTTCCCAAAAAAAAAAAAGTAAGAAAGCAAAAAGATCCGAGAAATTTTTTGTTACACTATGACTTAATTGTCGTGACGGTTATAGTTAAAGAACTAAAACTGTTCCACGATAACAATACATTTTATACTCGGAACTCCCTTTCGACCCACACTATGTTATCTTTGATTTATAAACCAGAAACTGGGGTCAAGGACCGTGTGTCAAGGACTTTAGAAGTTTCACTCTCACAAGACACATCCGTTTACTCCACTAACCAATAACCCCCAGGGATCTTTCGGCCCCCTTTATAGTTATTGGAGTCTATACGTCTACTGTGGTGAGAATACCGTCTTTCACTTCTTCTTAATTTCTCGACGAACTACTTTCACTCTCTCACTTTTTCTACCGAATTTCGAGTTGTAAGTCTTTTGCTTCTAGTACCGTAGACCAGGGTAGTGATGTACTCTTTATCTACCCCTTTGTCACCTTTGTCACAGTCTGAAATAAAACCCCCCGAGGTTTTAGTGACGTCTACCACTAACGTCGGTACTTTAATTTTCTGCGAATGAGGAACCTTCCTTTCAATACTGGTTGGATCTATCGTATAACTTTTCGTCTCTGTAATGAAACGGTTGTTTCCAGACAGATCAGTTCCGATACCAAAAAGGCCACCAGTACATACCTACACTCAACCTGACACTTCTTTCGACTCGAGTCTTCTTAACTACGAAAACTTGACACTACAACCTCTTCTGAGAACTCTCAGGGAACCTGACGTTCCTCTAGGTTGGTCAGGTAGGATTTCCTCTAGTCAGGGCCCACAAGAAACCTTCCTGACTACGACTTCGACTTTGAGGTCATGAAACCGGTGGAGTACACTTCTCGACTGAGTAACCTTTTCTGGGACTACGACCCTCCCGAACCCCCGTCCTCCTCTTCCCCTGCTGTCTCCTACTCTGCCGACCTACCGTAGTGGCTTGGCTGAGCTACCTACACTCAAACTCACTTGAGACCCTCAACCACTACCTGTCCCTCCGGACCGCACGACACTAAGTACCCCAGTGTTTCTCAGCCTGTACTGACTCGCTGACTTGACTTGACTCTTTCGTAGTCCTATCCCCGACCAGTGGTCTTTCTGGTTCCGTACTAATCTCCCCAGTTTGAAGGATTGGGATTTGATTGGGATTGGGAGTAGAGGTGAACCTGGAGACCCCTTCTCTGTCTACAATCTCCAACTTACTTAGTGATCACCGGTTACCACATTAGTCAGTACGGACACACTACTTTGAAGGTATTTTGGGGATTCACTGTCCTAAGTCTCTCGAAGACCCAACCTCTTCTGTAGTTCAAAGATCCTCCCACCACGAGGGTCTCTCCCATACCTTCAAAACGTGTGTATATGGGGTATGGATCGGAATACGTAGAGAAGATAAACCGACAAAGACTCAACGTAGGAAATAATTTTTTTTTTTTTTTTGTCGCCCCGTAGGGACCGTCTGGTCACCAATTCCGAGGTACGAAGGTGACATCCCCCGTACCCAAGGTAGAGGCCAGTCCCTTGTTTCTAGGGTGCACGGTGCTCCAAGTCGGTATTTTATGATGATTATTTGGTGTTTTACGTTCAATTCACGAGGGACTCAAAATATTCGACAAGACCTTTTGCTGATTTGGACTTTCCCTCCCCCGACACCTTTGGGGGTTGGAACATCGGTTCAGACTCACTTCAAGTCCATTGAACCCCTGGGTTACGAACGATGACCGCAGACTTCACTCCCGTTAGAAAACCCGACTCGGGGATTGGACACCTCAGACTGACTGAGACCCGTCGACAACAGTATGACTTGACGTCCTGGGATCGACCACGATCTTTGAGTCTCTGTCATACTCTTTTCTTTTGGGGTGTAAACCATAGTCATCACACTCATTTTTGTAGGGTCATTCACTTCCCACGTGTGTCCCTGTGAACGAGGATAAAGACGTTGAAGAACACTCAATTTGACAAAGTTTTACTTTACAATATTAAAAGAAAATTTTCTACACTTCCCGTGAACCTAACTTGAAAAGTAAATGTTATTTGAAACAAAAAAAGAAAAGTTTAAACGTCGAAAAACGTTTCCTGTCGTAATATAATATGTGGAGAGATAAAATAGATGGGACTGTTCTGAAAACTTCGTTAAACGCATTGGTGGAAAGGAAAGATTTTATTTTAAACTTAAATCGAAAGTAACAGGTAATTACATTACATTTTAAAATATTGTGAGTCTACGTTTGTGTAAGGTCTCCCCAACTTACATTCCATTCGATGAGTAAGTGTCTTCAGTGGGTTCTAAATCTTCGTCTTCAAGTCTTGGATCTAGGACGGAGGAAACCCATTCACGTCCACAACAGACGTCTGGTCGAGTTGGATTTGGACCTATTACGTTCATTTGTAAATAACTCACGAATGACACACGACCCGTGTCAAAATTCTCGGAATAACCTAATTGAGCGAATTAGAAATGTAGTTGGGACAACGACAAATCAGTGATTCAGCTGAGAACGTTGGGGTACCTGACATTGGACGGTCCAAGGAGACAGGTACCCTAAAAGGTCCGTTCTTATGACCTCACCCGACGGTAAAGGAAGAGGTCCCCTAGAAGGACTGGGTCCCTAACTTGACCTTAGAGGACGTAACCATCCGTCTAAGAAATGGTGACTCGGTGGTCGTTTTGTAGTTGGGATCCTTCTTCCATAAACATCAAAATGTTCTAGTGTGTCGGTTACACACTGTTCTGACTTTGGACTTGGGACCGGTAGGTCGTGCGCCAGAAGTGGCGGGACGATGTCTTCGTCCGACTCCGTGCCCGGACCGAAGTCTGACACCAGTGCACACCAGGGAAGGTTCAGGGAGTGGTCTGAAGTGACGTAGAGACAAACGGACCACAGGGACCTTTGCCTGAGACTCTGTCCTTCGACGTACACTCTCCAGACGGGCCTCTCACAAAAGTCCAGGCCGGAACACCCACCACTCCTTCCGTCCGAACCCACCTCTCTCTTCGACTAGATGACACCCTTTCTTTCACTCCGGAGCCTGGTGAGACTCCGAGGTGTCCCTCGAGTTCAACTCTGGTTTCTCAATGACACCCAACTCGACACAAGGGTGGTTCTTCTACTTCAAGGTCTAAGGGTCCTGGACCTCACTCACACTTGAATAAACCTTTATCCCAGAAACGCGAGTTGTTCGACTCCAGTAATCCCACCCGGGAGTAGGTAAGCCTGACACAGGAATATTTTCCTCCTCGTAGGTCTACCTCCCTCGTCTGGCCCACCTCCTGTCGTCAGATGGGACTCAGTTTCGTACCGCCCTGTACCACGCCATTGTTTGTCGGTCCTCTCCCCCGCCTGTTTCCTCTTACTCCTACCACCCCTCCCCATCACTCTCTACTCCCGTCTTTCGATTGACACTTCCACCCCACCTATACAGCCACTCCACTCCTGAACTATAAATGAGACGAACTCTCCCTCGTCTGGTTTCTGTGTTAAAGACAAAATTACCTTAGGGACACCGATATACGTCCCCTTTCTGCCGCCCCCGTTCTTCCGTTATCGTCCCTCTGTCCCCTCTGACGCTACTGGGTCTGGTTCCCCCTGTCCCGGGTCTGGTCCCACAAGGATCAGAGAACTTTGACCTTGCTGGGTCCACAGGTAGTCATCTCCTCACCTATTTGTTTACTACGTTTGAGGTATGTTGCCTGATGATGTGTCGGTATTTTTCCTCCTTCGATAACTATTGGGTCGTTGTACCCATCTAGAGGTTTGACAGTACGACTCATTTGTGTCGGGCCGCTCTTGTCTCATGAACGACACACTAAGGTGAATATGTTTTCTACTCTTTTACATTTGATTCGATATCACTGTCTTTCGACTGGGTTCCTACGGACCCCACAGTCCCCACCCCCCTGGGTCTCCCTTTCGTTACCCTCTAAGTCCTCTATAAGACCTCCATCTCAATTGTCCTAAACTACTGGATGACCTAGCTCATCATACTCTGTCTCTCCACGACGCCTACTGACGTTCCACACCCTCCCGACTCGTACCTACATGAGCCTTGTCCCGTCTCACCTCCACTGTTGCGACTCAAGGGTATGCCCCGAACTCCCCGGACACCCAGGATACACCGTTGACTGTCCTTCGTCCACTTTTCTAACAAGACCAAGAGTCTTCCCTCCACCCGTTGTCTCCTCCTAAACCCCCTTTGTACCTTGCCCCCGGTACCACACACGATCATTTGATCAGGAGACTTTCGTTTCATTTTCGGGACTAAACGAGACGAACAGCAAAGGCACCTCACGTATAAGGGTGGTTACCGATGACTACCGAAGTGTTCCTCGACCGTAAGGACTTAAAAATTGTCGAGTTGGCTGGACCATCCTGAACCGAGGTCGTCGGTAATACTTCCCAACCTCTGTCATTGTTAGGGCTCTTACTGGTAGATCGTTCGTGATGGAGACAGGGTTGACATTGCGTCGGACAGAGGAAGTCAAAGGTGTTACACGAGAGGAGAGCCTCCTCCTTTACCTCTGTGTCTCACCCCGAAACGAGTTTCGGAGTCGGTGGTTTACGTTCACCCTTTTGACCCTAATTCTGAGTCGTCTGTCTACGTCGCGACGTACATAAAACAAAACAAAACGAAAAACTAAATATTGCAACACAATCAAAAACGACATGTCTTTTTCACGTAGTCGATATACATATGGATATAAGTGAGAACTAAGAAAAAGGTGTTCCAGTAATGTCTCATCTCAAGGGACACGATGGCTCATCCAGGAATAATGGATAAAATATATATCATCACACATGTATAGTTAGGGTTAGAGGGTTGAGTAGGGAGGGGAGACTCGGGGGACCATTGATATTCTAACGAAAAATGTAGACACTGAGATAAAGACAAAACATTTATTCAAGTAAACGTAGTGAAAAATTCTAAGGTATGTATTCACTATAGTATGCTATAAACAGAAACTGAAGTGAGTCCTCCTATCAGAGACCAGGTGGGTACAACGACGTTTCCCGTAACAAAGTAAGAAAAAAACAACCGGTAGACATACATAAGAGACTCTTTACAGAGAAATCTAGAACGTGGGTAAAAAACTACCCCCAAATAAAAAATATACCTCGACGTACTCGACAAACGTATAAAACCTCTAATTAGGGAACAACCAGACAAACAGACGTTTGTAAAAAAGGGTAAGGCACCCAACAGAAAAACAAATACCAAAGGAAAGGATACGTTTGCAAAATTTCAAATTAATCCGGGGTAAACAAATAAAAACAAAAGTAAAAGTAGTGAGATCCTCCACCTAGGTTTTTCTAGAACGATATTACAAGATGGATACAAAAGGAGACTCTTGAAATAACACAGGACGGACTGTAGCTCTAGAAGTTAGGTAAAACTCAAATAAAAACACATATCACAATCCGACGTATTCACAACTATGAAACTAACGATACCGGGTCTTCGAAGGACTTGACGCGGTGAGTGGTGGGTCGTCCGTGATAGAATCCTGACAATGAAGATTGTTTGAATCCTTCATCTGAGGAAATATTAAGGTAAAATCTATCTCTTTAACACCCATTTTCCTCGTTATCGAACAGACTACCGACCGAGTACCGATCGACTACTACTTCCGTCCTGAACATGGGTCCGTCCGACTGAGGTGCTGACACGGGAGTTGGAGACCCAATACGGTGGGTGTCCGGTCCGACGTAAGGGGTGGGAATTAAGTCTAGTGACTTAGAATGACTCTTCGACTCGAGTCTCCAAAGTCCTTCTTCGTAAAATAGTGCGACAATCAGGTCAGGTATAATGTGGTAGTGGTAAAGGAGGGTAACAAGTCAAACAGATTCTTCTGGTCTAAAATCACTGAGCCCCTAACAAGATCAACCGTGTTAGTCCTGTTCTCTGTGGACCGTTTTTCCTTACCCCTCCAACCCCTCTGTCTATGATCGCCAACGTCACCCGTACCGAACCCTCCGACACTCCATCCCTTCGAGTCTACGACGAGTACTAGTCTCGGAGTCCAGTCGTGGGGAGGTTATACGGTGACACGAGTGAATCCTAAGGGTCGGTCCCCTCGGACTCCCTTGCACAAAGGGAAACCACCGGTTTTTAAGTTCTCTCGAATCCCCGATACTCATCAATACAAGAACGGAGACACCTTTTTCAGTTCGACATTCCTCTCTTTTCTTACTTGCGTTCCGTGTCTCCCTCCGTCTATACTTTCCCTCTTTTTTTCAGGGACGTCTCCAAACTCGAAGACCAGACCCACAGGAACTTTGTGTCGGGGTGAGAATAGAACCTTAAGGGAATGTTCAAAAGGAAAAAGGAAGGTCACCCTAAGGACAGTACGTCGGGGTCTTCTTAAAGTTTTCTATGTGAACGGAATTGTCCTACATAGGACTGAAAGAAGAGGTACTCTCTCATGAAAGCAGTTCTGATCCAAGTTGACGTGTATTGTCTTTTTGGGTTTGAGTATATTGGATTTGTTCGACCTTCGAATTAAACAAAAATGTGTCTCAGATCACCATCCCGTAGGTCCGATTACACCGTCGAAGTATCAGTAATCATGGGTCGGAGGAAGTTATAATAACAAGACCGTAGAAGTCATATATTGATCACTAGGTTCTACCAACGACCTCGAGGTCGGTAGTATAGGTGTAAGGTCAGTCATCACATTTCCTGTTGCCTGAATCTTTTTAAGAAATTCTGGTTAGGGCTCTTCCGGGTGTGTTACGAAGATGACCGTGGATAACCGGTTTTACAATAGTGGACCGGTATGAATCCCTTTGTATCTGTTAGATTAAAAACGACCAAATTACACAGGTAAACTTTTAGTTCCAAACATAATGATTCCCTCTTTCCCCGTCCCTATAGTCTCCTGAGAGAAGGTCTTAGAATAGGAAGTCGTCTCTACCTCCCGTAGGACTTCGAAGGTGGTTTCGGGAGATTTGACTCTCAAAAGGAGTGTCCGGAAGTTTCTTAACTAACGTGGTTTTGGTCCAATAGTTGTCACCCGGTCACCTACATCGAGTGGTCCCCTGTCCACCACTGGACCCTTCGTCTCTATTCGGTTTCTCGACAACTAGAAGCCAATCTCGGGTCAAAGTAGGGAAGAATAGTTGTCTCTTTTGGTAGGGTCGAGGTGGGTCCCGTTCCAAGGACGACGGGTCGACCGTCGACTGTGATTAGTTCTTAGGTCTGAAGGGTGCTCCGTTGTTGTTACTTACGAATGGACTCTGAGGGTTCTCGACATTTACCCCTCCCCGAGACCCGAGAACGGTGGGGGTCTCTATCTTCTGGGGGTCAAGAGGGGACCGGGTGACAGACCTGTGGGTAGGATGGTTACAGGGGAAAATTTTATGTGTGGAGGTGGTTGTCCTCCGCGGTAAGTGTTTCGTATAGGTTGTCTCAATCCGTTCCGTGACCGTAGGACCAGGTCGAGGGTTACCCCACCTTTCCCTTGTCTTCTTGATCCAACTCCCCCAGATATTTAAAAAAATACCGTATGTTCATAATGTTAGTATAAGTATTATGTCATGACCCTTGGAACAACGAAAAAATTTTTTTTTAGTGAATAGATTCATTCACATCCGACTGTGTGTCAAAGAGGTTAATACTCCCCCTGCCTCTTTCTATAGGACCTTAAATTAAGAAACTTTCGTTTCAGTATTTTTGTGATTCGATTGTACAATTAAAATATCATTTACATATTTATATAAGTCGAATACGGAGACATTCCTCTCCGAGGAGTTTTGTTTCGAATGTGTACTAGAAGACGTGTATATAAGAACACATAAATAACCTTTTTTAGACGTACATTCACCTGGGTACGTCGAGTTTTGACACAGTAAGTTCCCAATTGACATGAGCCGTCATTTTTCCTTACTTCATCACCGTGTTCGTTGGTACACCGACTTAAAGTTTTTGTACGACTCAATTTACTGACGAGTCTTACCTGAGTTTTCTTCCGTAAGTCACATTAAGGGAACTATTCTTTACGACTCTCTCTGTTTAGATTAAAAAAAAAGGGATTTTTTTCCGGTTAGTCACCAACGGACCCTACGTCCCTAATTGACGTTTCTCCGTGTTTCCTTAGAAAACCTCAGTGTTTGTACAAAACATAGAACTGACATCACCGCCAACACACACGCACGATTCAGCGAAGTCAGTACAGACTGAGAAACACTGGGATACCTGTCATCGAGCGGTCCGAGGAGACAGGTTCCCTAAGAGGTCCGTTCTTATAACTGTCCCCGACGGTACGGGAGAAGGTCCCCTAGAAAGGTTGAATCCCTAGTTTGGGCACAAAGAATACAGAGGACGTGACCGTCCGTCCAAGAAATGTTGGTCGTGGTGGACCCTTCGGGTCACCAATGTACCTAATTTATGGAGTTTACACGTGAACTTTTTGTTAGTTTCATATCAATTAAATGTTACAAAACAATCAAAGTTCACATCTCGTTTTACCAAACTTGGACGTGTCTAAAAGTTTTAGGGGGTACTAGACCAGGATGGTACGAATTAGTGTCAATCGTCGATAGTCAGAGTGTATTTGATAGATAAGTTTTTAGACCGAAGGAATGGTAGTAGAACTGAAAGTATAGACATTAAAACGAAAACAAAAAAAAAATTGAACTGGACTATACAGAAAGGGAGTTTGAAGTTTCAAACCATGTATCGAACAGGAGATGTTTGGAAGGGACCGTCAAGGTCAAATATGACTGGAGAAATGTTTGAGTTGACAAGGGCGTAATCTTAGTCTACACCTCGAAGACGGGTTGGGACACTCTGTGACTGAATCACCGAGAGTATACCTCGGACTCCTAGACATACAAGTGTCTCGACACGATTACTAAGACTATATATGTGTCCTTACGTTTCATGGAGAGACCGTACATTATACGGAGGACATGGTTAGTTAATTCGCACACAAGTTATAGATGAGGTAACGGACCCCCGGGACCCCTATGTGTCTGTCTCGTCGTAGGAATACAATCCATCGTGTCTCAGATCGACACCGCAAGGGAGTTTATTTACACTACCCTTGATACTTCCTCCATCCCCAGGCCACGAAACCCTCGTCTTACCATTTACCAATGGTTTCCCTGGTGCCTCCTTCAACTCCACCGGGAACTTCTTCTCAACCTAAAACAACAACAAATCAGAGATTCAGTGCAAACTGAGAAACGTTTGGGTGTCAGACATCGGGCGACCCGGGGTAACAGGTATCCTAAAGGGTCCGTTCTTATGACCTCTCCTAACGGTAAAGGAAGAGGTCCCCTAGAAAGACTAGGTCTCTAGGTCGGGTACAAAAGACGTAACCGTCCGCCTAAGAAATGATGACTCGGTGGCCCCTTCGGGTCAACTTAAAATAGGTGAGAGTTTATTATCCCGATAAAATCGACATCGGTGTATGTCTCATATGTGGAGGTCTATGAGACCACCTCTGATATACCTCCTTTACTGTCTCAGTCCTACCTTTACGACCATCTCTAATCTTGTACTTTTTGTAGTTTATGGTGAGATTCTTGCAGTGACAAAAGCAGGCCTGTTGACTTTTATTAAATTCCTTCTTTGTAGGTTGAATCAACAACAATGACAAAAGACCGTGTCTAAGTGTACTATCATTAGAGAAACTCATACCACGGGTAAGTGAAGATAATTTTGACACAGTTTTTTAAATTTTTTTTTAAAAAAAACTTTTCCCTAGAGGGGTCACCAGGTCACCAATTCTGAGACGCGAAGGTTAAGTCCCCTTACCCAATCTAGAGACCAACCCCTTGATTCTCGGGTGTACGGAGCGACGTATCAGTCTTTGATTTTTTTTTTTTCTTTTTTTCTTTTTTTTTAAAAATGTTTAATTTTTTTCCACATACTGTTAGCTAAAACACATTCTTTATGGTTTAGTCTCAGAGAGATTTACATATTCTTATGATGTAAGAGTAGATCAAAAAGAAAGTGATTATTAAGTGTTATGGGTTCAAAGTTCAATATTAAAAGTTACTAAGAATTTTGTTATATAGAATTGATGTAGATCGAAGTCAATGTTAATGATTGTTTAGGTTTAGGTGGTCTTCTACTGGTGGACTTTGGTTAAAATACATGTACCATCGTTTGGCTACTTTTATTCATAGGACAGACGAAAAACAATAATAAATGTTAAAAACGGGTGTGGGGAACGGACAGTGTGGGACGTCGTACGTTCTCGAATAAAGGGACCGACGATTCAGCGAAGTCAGGACAGGCTGAGACACGTTGGGGTATCTGTCGTCGGGTGGTCCGAGGGAGCAGGGATCCTAAGAGGTCCGTTCTTATGACCTCACCCAACGGTAAAGGAAGAGGTTACCCAGTTTCACTTCAGTGAGTCAGCACAGGCTGAGAATCGCTGGGGTACCTGACGTCGGATGGTCCAAGGAGGCAGGTACCCTAAAAGGTCCGTTCTCATGACCTCACCCCACGGTAACGGAAGAGGCCTGGTCCCTAGTTTTGGGTACGGGGGACGTCACCATCCACCTCAAAATTGGTGACCTGATGGCCCTTCAGAAACAGAAAGACGAAAAATTCCATTGAGGATCTTTAAAATTTTTTATATAGACACCGTACGTTATATAAAGGTAACAAGTCTCGACGAAGTCGGACGTTACGATGGGTGAAGGGTTCCTAACCATGTACCAAGTCAAGTCGAATTCAGATGTACATTTTCTCTGACTAAAATTTAGCAACTCCCCCGTCCCCCTCAAACTATTCGGAATCCTTTATGACTTTGTCATTATCCATCGTAAATTTGTCTGATATGGTACACGGTTCGTGTACACGAATAGATAATGGAGTGACTTAGGCTACTTAGGGCACCAAAGGCACTTCTTCGCATTGTTTAACGACACTTTGTTTAATGAGGTTTTTGAGTACCGAAATTTTTTTTTTTTTTCAAAAATTCGTGTCGAAGACACACAGTCCTTAAATCCTCGCCGAATGGACCCAACAAGACCGATTCTCATAGAGAGTGTTCCAAAGTCAGTTCCACTCTTGGTTTCATCGTCAGTTGATTTCCAATTTTCTAGACGAAAGATCTACCAAGTAAGGGAACCGACAACTGACTTCCGGGGTCCAGAGGTGGTCCGCCTAAAGAGGACTCCCGACGAAACTTCACACTCCCTTGCGTCGCCCTTCTCGGACTCTGACCTTGCCCACCTTCCCTCCCGACACTTGGGCCGAACCACTCCGCCGATGGGCGGAGTTTCCATCGTCCACACCCATTGCCTCCGTCCACCCCATGGAGGGTCATCGTAGGTGAGGAGGGACAGAGGGAGCGAACTTCACTGGGGTGTCGACATTGGACTGGTGGCACGGGGGACGGGAGACACCCCTAAATTCCTGTCTTTGGGCGGTCTTTTTTTTTTTTCGGGACTGACCAATTGTCGACTTGGTTAGTATTACAAGGATAGGGGTCGTTATCTGTGCACTGGACCATGGTTCACTCTACTGCAGAAGACCCCCCACGACTACCCTTTCTAAAATAAGACAGAATTTCTCTCGATCAGTGGACCCCAGGAAAAAAGACGGAAACCTTCAACAACCGGGTGCTTCACTGATAGGACCTGACACTTCCCTAGACCGGAGTCTCAAGTTGGACGACTCTCGTCACTTCCTTCTACGTCTTAAACCCAGAAGCCACAATAGTGCCTCGACGACCCAATTGGTTGGGTCTCGACGAGATAGGAACCTTAGGACGATGTATCCTATTATGTACAGTCTAAAAATTTAGAAAAACTCAACCCAATAGGAAAAAAAAAAAAAAAGTTGGTTTTCGTTGGTTTGTATAAAACCTCCGACTAAAAGAGTGGACTAGTATCAGGGGTAAGTTAATTCGTACTATACTCCACTCCGCGTCCCTGTATCCGTCGTTCTTCCTTCCAGATAATTTTCCAAAATTTTACACTCGACTTGTAATTCCCCTTCTCGGGTGGGTGGGTGTATTCTGAACTTCTGACCTGAACAGTGGTGACACCTTAAGAATTGAAACGTTCTTTTGTTGTCAAAAAGTTTACATCGAGAGACTCTTCACTCCGCTAACATGCTCCATCTAAGGGGGGGGGGTTATTAACCCTATAGACTTACAGTGGTAATTGGAGGTTTACCCTATGTCGAATTTTCATTGTCCAATAAATATCCTGAAGGGACCACAGGTCACCGATCCTGAGACACAAGGGTTACGGTCCCCGAGTCCAAAGTAGGGACCAGTCTCTTGATCTAGGGTGTCCGGTTTTGATTTCTAGTCGTACGGAGTTACTTCTGACATCTAGGACACACGACGTTAATTCTGGACCGCGTCGGTTTGTTTAAAATTTTTCTCTCTCTCTTAGCGGAAGTATGAGTTTTGTAATTTTTATTTTTCACTGTCTTGGACTCAGGTTTTCTGACCAAACCCAAGTGTCGGTAGGACCCTGGGGAGTTTGATGTTAAAAATGAAAACAGAGATTGAAGAAAAAAAACGTGCGGAGTACAAGATAAACAATTATTAGTATAATTAGGGTAAACGGAATTGTAACATTCAAAACTGGTATAACTCTGACGAAGAAACAAAAGAATTGTGATTTTTTTTTTTTTTTTTGTTTTTTGCGCACTAACGTTCTGAAACGGAACTTTGAGATCCGACAAAATTGACCATTGTCTTTAGAGTCGTTGTTAGAGAGAAGATGTCGAAGACTTTTCGTCTCTGAAACCGAGCACTTTAGGAGAAACATGGACATAAAACTTATTTCCTCAGAATATTCTTTGGACCTGAAGTTTTCGACTACAACTAAGTAGTAAACTTTCGGGGGTAATTGGACGACATAATCAAACGATCCCGACGGAATTATTTTATGATGTCCGATCCACCGAATTTATTTTAGTGAGTTAGGACTTCTTTTTCGAGACTTTAACTTTCAGTGAGTCAACACAGACTGGGAAACACTGGGGTACCTGATATGTCAGGTACCTTAAGAGGTCCGGTCTTAAGACCTCACCCATTGGTAAGAGAAGAGGACCCCTAGAAGGGTCGGGTCCCTAGCTTGGATCCAGAGGATGTAACGTCCGTCTAAGAAATGGTCGACTCGGTTGTCCTTTCGGGTTCTTATGACCTCACCCATCGGATAGGGAAGGGGTCGCCTGGAAGGGTTGAGTCCTTAGTTTGGTCCTAGAGGCCGTAACGTCCGTCTAAGAAATGGTTGACTCGATGGTCCCTTCGGGGGGACCTCCTTTAGTTGGGACCTATAAGTAACTTTCCTGACTACGACTTCGACTTCGAGGTTATGAAACCGGTGGACTACGTTTCTCGGTTGAGTAACCTTTTCTGGGACCACGGTTCTTTCTAACTTCCGTTTTGCTCTTCCCCCACCGTCTCTTACTCTGCCAATCTATCGTAGTGACTGAGTTACCTGTACTTAAATTCGTTTGAGGCACTCTGTCACTTCCTGTCCCTTCGGACTACACGACGTCAGGTACCCCAGTGTCTCAGCCTGTACTGAATTACTGACTTGTTGTTGTTACTCTACGGAATTTGTTGTCTTTTTTACAAGAGTATGAAGGTCGTCAGGTTCCAGTTCCACGATCGTCTAAACCAAAGAGGATTCGCGAGAGAAAAACTGAACGTCTACCCACTGGAGAATGACACAGGAGTCTACTGAAAAAGGGACGTACGTACGGGTAGGGACGACAGAAAAGAATACTCTAGTGACCCGGACAACCCAATCAAATTACTCCAATTCAAATTGGAGTAATTTGAATTAATGGGGAAATTTCTTGACAGAGGTTATGTCAGTACACTCCCAAATCCCGAAGTTGTATACCTAAAACGTCCTGTGTTAAATCAACGATTATGCAGGGTTTAGACCTGACCAACAAAATTATTATTGGACAACGGGGACTATTATTATAGATGTAACTATGAGGGAAAAGGACTTTTTACGGTTCTAGTCAAAAGTAACAACGAAGAGAGAAGAAGACGGGAGTACCTCGATTCTTCTTGTGAGTACTGACGATCTAGGAAATAACTTTGTTTATCACAACACAGTGAGTTTAATTACAAATGGAGGATAACGATACCCGGCACTGAATTTCTCCTTCCGCTCTTTCAACGAAAGTGAATCCTCTATTATAACGGGAACACAAAAGATATACAACCCTTCCATCTACTAGACCACGATACTGTAAGAACACACATACTGAACTGAATTCTCACCTAATTGAAAAGTTTATTTAAATAACTAACTGACTAAAAACCGACCCGACCCAGAAGTAACGACGTATGTCCGAAAGAGATCAACGTCGTTCTTCCTAGATGAGAGAGCGACGTTACGTGCCCGAAGGTAACGTCACTATAGAGAACAACGTCTCGCACCCGAGATCTCGTGTTCGAGTTGTCAACACTCCGTTTGCCAATCAACGGGGAACCGTATAACCTAGAAGGGTCTGGTTCCTAACTTGGGTATAGGGGACTTAACCGTCCGTCCAAGAATTGGTGTTCTGGTGGTTCCTTCGGGACCTAATTGAATTTAACCGACTTTCCCTGTCTGGGTGTGGATGACTATAATGTCCAAATCAAGGTCCGGTAATGTTATTTCACTTATAGTGTCACTTCGTTCGGTGTCCTTGAAGAACCAAAGGGTCAAGTCTATTTTCAATACAAATGTGGTATGACCCCAGATAGTTCACCGGTTGTCGTAATACAGATTTTTTTACGTGTATGGAATTAAATTTTTATGAAATAACGATTCTTTGCGATTGGTAGTAGACTCGGAAGTCGGTCGACGTCATTGTAGTTTCTAGTGGCTAGTTCCGGTGATATTGTTTATGTCATTATTACTCTTTCAAACTGTTTAACACTCTTAATGGTTTTAGACTATGTCTCTGTACTTCACTTTTTCACGACAACCCTTTTACCGTGGTTAGTGGAACAAGTTGTGTACCAACGGTGTTTGGAAGTCAAACATATCTTGTATTTAGAGACGTTTCGTGTTACTTTGATCATCCAGATATGACCGGGGTCTTGGTGTAGTATGAACGACTTAAGTGGTTCTCGGAGAGTTTTGTGTGTTTCGGTCAGACAGGTACTGACCGAAATGTTTTTAGGTATCGTCGTCGTAGTACTCGTTTCGAACGTAAAGTGAAAGTAAAAGGTTTAGAGTACGTTCATACAGTATATCCATCTTCGGACCGAAGTACCCTTCCTTCCTTTATATCGAGGGGTGGGAGACGCCATGACCTTCCATAAGATCTACCCCTTTCAGAGTCTACCACTCGTTTCTTTACGTTGTTAGATTTTGGGGACCCTGTAAAAGAGAAGTCGAAGGATGTAGGTTCCCCTTGAGGTGACGACTAGACAGGGGACACATTCATTCCGGACGAAACGTCTTCTTTCAGGTCTACTAGAGACGAAAGAAATGTGGGTAAAAAGATGGTCGTTGACCCCCCTCTAACTTCTAGAGTCACTTATAGTGGGGAACAGGACTAGACGTCCATCATTGTTAACTCTCTCTTTTTCTCTACGTCCCCACACATTCTCTCCCCTATTGTACTACCAAAATAATGGACTTGACATTCGTTGTCGTCCCTTGCACCGGCTCAGGACACCGGGTCACCCAAATGGTAGTGGAAGGGGAGGAAAGACGACGGGGGTTTGACTTGTCGAATTTTAAACCGACGTACACTCTATAAGTTTTGTTACTATCGAACGCAGTGTGTCTTTACAACAAAGAGAGAGGACGGTGTCAGGTTCAAGCACACGTCGAGACGAGACACTTCCACGGTTCCCAAGAAACTATAACACTATGAATGGGGGGACCGGGTCCTACGGTCGAGTGCTACAGGGGTGAGATCGGACTTCTTTCCCTTTTACTCTTTCCCTCCGGGAGAAGGAAATTCAAGTCAAGTCAGCGAGTCAGTACAGGTTGAGAAACGTTGGGGTACTTGGCGTCGTGTGGTCCGGAGGGACAGGTAGTGATAGAGGGTCTCAGATGGGTTTGGGTACAGGTAGCTCAGCTACTACGGTAGGTTGGTAGAGTAGGAGACAGTAGGGGAAGAGGAGGACGGGAGTTAGAAAGGGTCGTCGTCCCAGAAAAGTTTACTCAGTCGAGAGACGTAGTCCACCGGTTTCATGACCTCAAAGTCGAAGTTCTAGTCAGGATGGTTACTTGTGGGTCCTGACTAGAAGAAATCCTACCTGACCAACCTAGAGGAACGTCAGGTTCGCTGAGAGTTCGCAGAAGAGGTTGTGGAGTGTCGAGTTTTCGTAGTTAAGAAGTCACGAGTCGAAAGAAATATCAGGTTGAGAGTGTAGGTATGTGCTGGTACTGGAGGTGGAGACGAGTGCAGAGTACCTGGTCTTAGACCAATGTACTGACGTGGACGACATTCTCTCCGACCCTTTACGTCAGGAATAAGGTTTTTTAATTCCCGGGGTGAATTCAAAGAAATTGATACTTTCTCCTCCGGTTATCTAGTCCCTACCCCCGTGGTGATCAAAGAGAAGGAATATTTGAATGGAAGGTGTCCGGGATGTTAGTGCACTGTCCTCCGCTGCCTGGTTTTACACGTCTAAGTTTTGTTCTCCTTGTGTCTCATCATGTTTTTGGTCTCAGTGTACTCGGACTGAGGTTAGGGTGGAAAGATTGACCGCACGATAACCGGAAAAGAAAAAGATTCATAAATAAATAAATAAAAATACGCAACCGACGTATCGTACACCCTAGAATCAAGGGGTTGGTTCCTAATTTGGGAACGGAGGACGTAACCTTCGTGGTTCAGAATTGATGACCTGGTGGTCCCTTCAGGGTGATAACCGAAAAATCCACTCTGTTTAGAGACCATATACCCTGTCAGGGTAGACAATAACCACCTAGAAATGTCGTTATTTACAGTTGCGATAAAGTAGGAGTCCGTACACTGTTGGCTTTACATCCCTCTATAAAGGTTTTGGGGACCTTCCCCGACACCGACGGAGACTCCTTACCGTCCTGTAGGAAGGTACCTTTACACTTTGTACACCCTATTCCAAACGGGGTAGGTGTGAACCGGGGACCACCCTGTCCCTCAAGAAGACCGGAAGTTCGACGTAAAGTGTCAAGACAGGTCTTGCCGTGGTGGAACGATAAACAGGACAATAATTGTTTTACTAGGAAACCTGAAGGGACGACCAGGTCACCAATCCTTAGACGAACGGTTACGTCCCCTGTATCCAAGTTAGGGACCTGTTCCTTTTAGGGCGTACGGTCCCTCGTTAATTCGGCCACACGGTGCTGATGACTCCGGGTACGTGTAATGTCGGGCACGAGACGTTTTTCTCTTTGGTGACGTTGCTCTTCGGGTGAGTGACTTTGATCTCTTTCAGGCGCACGTCGTTGTTTATGGGTCACATTGGTTTTAATTTATTTATCAAAATTTTGCTACGAAATGACGAGGGGAGACTACGTGGTAGTGCGCGTGTGTGTGTGTGTGTGTGTGTGTGTGCGCGCGCGCGTGCGTGTGTGTGTTTCTTTATTTACTACGACGTTCATAAGTTCCTCGGTTCCTCTGTCCTAGACTGGACACGGAGTCCCTTACGTAACAGACTCCCGTCCTCCTTCCTTCACTCCGACCAAACCCCACTGACACTGAATGTACACACACTGGAACTTGCTAAATAAATTGGAGTTGGTACATAGAGACAAAGGAGTATACTTTTATACTTTTGTTATTATAGATGGTGAATCCCTACAATCTTCCGGGTCTACTGAATTTTTTTTAAAAATAACCTCATATCAACTAAATGGTACAACACAAACAAAGGGTTTACTGTAATTTTCTAACAACATATATTACAAATTCTAGTGTCTGAGACCTTTGACCGTGGATCCAGACGGGTCGGTAGGTGGTCGACACATTGGAATCTATTCAGTGAATGGGAGAGACACGGAAGAAAGGAGGAGACATTATCCCCTTACCGTCGTGAACGGAGTCTCCCGACAACTTTCCTATTGACTCGATTGTCTACAGTTCACAAATGTCGTCACGGGGTCTCAACTCAAGAGACATTTACAATCGTTAACGATACAGTCCTAATACAGGAGGTTCACCCTGAGTACAAACAAACTAACAAAGGTAATTTGAGATGTGACATAAGATTAAAGTGGTTGAGAAGGTAATTTCAGGAGACACAGTCCTACGATAGGCCTAATGGTATAGTGTACAACAAAGGTACGAGGACCCAAAGGAAACACCGTCAAAGAATCAGAATGGGACAAAAAGTACCAACACTTGCAAAATTCCTTATGACCCAGTCTATAAAACATCTTGCAGACAGTCAAACCGAACCAGACTCAAAAAGAGTATGAACCTGACCCCAATGTCCAAACCTCCCTCCCCTCTTTATGGTATCTCTACTTCACGGGAAGAATAGTGTAGCATACTCCTCGATGCAGTATGAGTGTACTGTAGCGATCCCTACCATCCGATTCGATAGACTGAGATTACTCTCTCTTCATTGAATAATCTATACTGTAGAGGGTAAACGTAAGAAAGAAGGATAAACTCATAAGTCAGGGAAGGGGTTCAATTGATGTCTGAACTACTACCAAACAATACTAAAGATGTATACATCAAAACGATAAATAACCTTATATTCGTCCCCAAATAAAATCTGACAGTTCTGTTCGATACATGTACTAACGAGGACCGAGAGAAGACCAATTTTTTTTTAAAAAAAAATTAACACCAACGTTTTTTGTGGAGTACTATGTTTTAAAATTCCATGTCAATTAAAATAAAAACTCCACGTCTAGTCTTTACAATTCATAGAAGTGTAGTACTTCGTTGTCTGACCCCGAGTATAAGAAAACCACTGTGTGGTTTTTTAAATGTGGTCAATACACCTTTTTATACAAAATATAAGTAGTAATACAAAATTAAAAGTAGACGTAATTATATTCAACGTATAATCTTATATTAGAACACTTACAATCACAAATTTTTGACTCAACTCGAATAAAATCAACTCAACAAAATTCCTTTTGATAATTCATTTATTCAATTTTACATACACCCACACGTATACCCTCCATAATACTACACCATTCTCTTTCCGACTCCAAACACTTTGTGACTGAACGATTTAGGAGAAGGAGGGGGTTCCAGTCAAATTGGTAGACGAAGTGTCCCGTGAAGGGGATGGTAGGAGTCAGAGACGACCTAGGGTTTAGTATACCAGAGTTTTGAGATAAAAAGTGAAAAAGAAAGTTAGTTTAAAGAAAACCTCTGTCCATTGACTTAGGGTTTAGTTTGACCAGACCCTTCTAGTTACCTTTATATATCTGAGTGCATTGGATTTTACACTTCAGTTGTAATCATGGTTGAAGTCCGTGTCGATCTAGATCCACAAATTTACTATAGGGGACTTTAAAGACAAGTGAAACCGATACGAAAGGACACACAGCCGGAGTAAGGAAATGTCGGGGAGAGTTCCATCTTTCTCCCGGGGCTCGTCGAGGTGCAAATCTAGGGAAGACGAATCGTTCGGGTCCTCTTTCGTCAGGACATAAAGGGTCTTAAGGTCATTTTCAGGAGTAAAACGAGGAGGAACCGGACGAAACCCATACACGGGTTCAGAGTTCTTTAATGGTTTCGAACTCCCGATTTTACGAGACTAGCCAATTCGAACCCAGTGTTCAGGTCGGGAATGAGTCTGTGACACCAACTTCTCATATTTTACGAGACTAACCAGTCCGGACCCGAGGAGTCGAGGGACCTTGGTTCTCCTTCAAACAAAGAGTTTTCTTCGAGGTGAACAACAGTGGATCTATTTTCTTACACTTGTGACCACCTCGTCTTTGGTGCTCAAGAGTAGGCATCTGCCAGTAATTGGTATGACGTTTATAAACAAATAATGGGTAGGGACCAGGGGACCGGACCGATCAACGGGATCGTCTCCGGAAGTCTTTTTAGTATTTTCTCCGTCATACCGATCATGGTCATTTCTGTATTGGGACAGTGAACTACTACCGATGAAAATCTCTAAGTTCCCCCTCTGAAACAGGGTCCCATCTCATCTTGGATCTGTAGAGACCCTCTCTTTTTATCCTTGAAGACTCAGTCTATACTCAAGTTTAAGGTTGTGAGGGTAATAAAGTAATAAAGGTTGTGAGTAAGAAAGTACGTACGTGATTTCCTTTAAATAACCCGTAGGTCCTCTTCCTTTACCGTTGGGTGAGGTCACAAGAACGGACCTCTTAGGGTCCCTGCCCCTTCGGACCACCCGACGGCAGATACCCCAGCGTGTCTCAGCCTGTGCTAACTTCGTTGAATCGTCGTCGTCGTCGTACTACACGGTCCATAATCTGGACGAGATCTGGGACCCTGTATCAGTGCTCGGTTTGTACTGACTTCCCGAGGAGAACCTAGACTGTAAGATCGGTCCCTCCATCTACACCCCCTATTCTCTGTTTATTATTTGTTTATTTGTTTCTTTACTAAAGTCTAGCATATTATCATCTGTAATATTTCTTTTATTTCGTCACATAGAACGATCGTTCTTCGTCCTCCCCCGACGATATGTAGTCATCCACAAATCCCTTCTGCAAACACCCCGTAATGATAAACTTAACTATAAACTGAACTCTAATTTTACTACTCTACTAATAATAAGAGCAGAGTCGGTCAGTACTCTACTAAGCACTTTCGGAGGTTCTTCCTCATCGTCCCGATTCCGGGACTCCACCGAGTGAGGTTCTTGACTGTTTTCGGTAATACTTCTCGACACACCGTAACGTGCTTAAAGAATCGGAGACACTTGGGACCTTTTACTCCTACAAGTATGGTTGGGGAGTTCCATGATACTCCTCGGTTGGTCTTTTGTTAACATTTGCCGTCATTGACCGTGGGTTACCCACAAGTCATTTAGGTTCTATAATAAACCCGTCATAACAATAATTGAACTCTTCCTTTCTGATCCGGAGGACTTCCCAGTTTTCCTACTCTCTTACTTCGAAACTACCGAAGAGGAAGATCTTAGGTTATAAATCCTATATATTATACTCGTGTCGGCACTCTTTCTCGAGGACTAACACTGAGCTCTTGTAAGTTCTGTGGTTATTATTAATAATATTAATCGTAATAACATTACCGGTGCCGGTAAAAAACTCATGGATCCTGTACGGTCTGTGAGACAACTCGTGGACTAAAGACATACGTACCCGGGGAGACTAGGATCTCTTCCGTGAGAGTTGTGGGAGTAAAATGTCTCCGAGTCTCAATTGTCAGACTTCCAGATTTCGTTTCAGTCCTCCGGTCGTGCTCCGGGTCGAGGGGCGGATGGACTACTGGAAACCGGGCAGCAGCGGAGACTACACCCCAAGGTCCCTGTCAAGACAGGATCAAGAGGTAGAAGTGGCAAGAGGGCCGGGTCTCCCCGACCCTCCCCTTCGACCTCTCTCTCCGCTCGAGTTTGTGGAGAAGAGGTTTGTGGGAAGGGGTCGGACGAGGGGGCGGGGCGGAGGGTGACGGTGTTTGGGTCCCGATCTCTCCTCTGAAGGGTGGAGTACTGACCTCTGGTTCCGTCCCGTGGCACCCCCACACCGGTCCCTCACCCGCCCCGGAAAGCCCCGCCCCGGTTCCAACACATGAATTAACACACCAGATCCTCTGGGGTGAGGTCTTCCCGCCGGAGAGGACGCGGCGATGGATGCGACGTCCTGTCTTGTGCCGTACTCCACCGGAGACCCGTGGTGGACGTCGGTGTCGGGGCGGACCTGTTCCGACGAAGATTGTCCACGCACTCTCTGTTCCCGATGTGAGTGCCCAACGCCTGTTTCTCTTCTGTAGGGACCCCTCCTTCTCTCAGAAATAGGTTTAGTCTCTGCGGGGGTGAGAACTCAAGACTAAGACCAGTACAATGTCGGGTGCGTCGTACCCGTTGGCTGCGTGTTCCCGAGAACTTTAGGGGATCCGGGCACACTGACTGTGGAAAATGTTTCCCCATTTCACTCCGAGTCTAGCCCCACCTCAGTGAACGAGTTCTCGTCCGCCGACCGTTTCCGTTTTATTCTTAAGTCATGGGCGTACGGTCGGGGAAAGGTGGTCTCGTGGGACCGACTGGGATCGATAGGTATAGATTATTATTAAAAAGTTATCGTTACTTTTATCATATTGTTAGTATTATTTTTCTCCGGTAACACTGACTCATGAAGACGTACAGTCGGAGAAGTACATCATTGTAAATTAAGAATTGGGGTCCTCCGATCTCGCTGTACTCGGGGTAAAGTGTCTCGCCCTTTGATTCTGTGTCTCTCCAATACCCAGGAGGGGTCCGGTGTGTCGAACTTTCATTGGCTTCTTCCTGAACTGGGGTCTACCAGACCGGTGGTTCTGGTATGAAAGGTCTTTGGTGGGTGTAAATGGAGAACCTCTCATTTACTTAACGAAGAAAAAGGTCCGGAATTTTTCAGGTCAAGGTACACTAAAGTTTTGAAGTCGGTGTCAACTCTTAAAGTGAAGACGGGGTCGAACCTGGACCCAGTCCGACGTCACTCCTACATCACCCTACACCACCCGGACAGGAAAAAGGGGTGGGTCTCCACTCCAGACACGGGTGGGGGAGGTGGCGGGTTCCGGTACCCGTCTCCTCTCCTTCCGTTCCTCCCATGTCCTTCGAAAGTTGAACTGACGACATCACCATTCCACCCCTGTACCGGAAGACACACCGACTCTGTACTACCACTCTAGAAAGACCCACCCTTTAGGAGGACCGTTCAGCAGAGGATACCCCGAAAAACGGTCCTGTCCGAGGTCTCTACGGGGGTAAGCCTCGAGACTGACCGAGGAAGTCGCCGTAAGTGTGACCGAGTACCCTTTGAACATCTGTAGAGACAACAAGGTGGTTTGCGTCCTCTATACCTGGTGTAGGTAGGACGGGTGAGACGGAGGTAGACTATGGACTTCTGAATGTCCAGATTCACGGGTGTTTGAGGCACCGTGTGTAGAGGTCGAGAGGTTCTCCAAGGAACCTCGGGGGGAGTGAATCGTCCTCCACCTCCTTTCAGGGTCGGGGTCGTCCCTAGAGGTCAGGGGGTCTTTTGGAGTGAGACGCGGTAGAGGAGAAGAGACACTCGAGAGTCGGAAGAGAGAACCGTCCCCATTTCACCGACCACGACCTTCTTGACCACTACCCATTGGGGACAATCGACCCGAAGGAGCCACCGAGTTTACCGTTTCTTAGACGGACGTTACGTCCACCTGGGTCCAAGTCAGGGACCCAACCCTTCTAGGGGACCTCTTTCCTTACCGTTGGGTGAGGTCATAAGAACGAACCTCTTAAGGTACCTGTCCCCTCAAACCGTTCGATGTCAGGAACCCCAGCGTTTCTCAGTCTGTACTGACTCACTGATTAAATTGTTTTTGGGGACAATCGATCTGGAGTCAACCCTTACCCCTCAAGAACCGCAGACAACAAAACAAGAGTCGGAGACCTTTGAAACCCCTCTAAGACGCTATTACCTTCAGTTCAAATTGTAAGACCACATAAATATAAATATATATCACTACGTCCCTTGACAAGACCCTAGTTTGTCCTTTTTTTGACTTATTACTGAAAAGATGTAAACTAACTTCCAATCTTTACTTTACTTTATCAGTACGAGGTCCGTTCATCCTGAAGACCTTAATAGAGATACCAAGATCGAGACTTTAAGGTATACATATGTGTACCTTAATATATATATATATAATATATATCCAAAATATACATAACATACACACACATATATATATATATATTTAACGTACATGTACGATTCAACGAAGTCGACACAGGTCGACAAACGCTGGGGTACCTGACATCGGGCGGTCCGGGGAGACAGGTACCCTAAAAGGTCCGTTCTTATGACCTCACCCAACGGTATGGGAGGAGGTTCCCTAGAAGGGTTGGGTCACTAGCTTGGGAACAGAGGACGTGACCGTCCGTCTAAGAAATGGTGACACGGTGGACCCTTCGGGGAAAAATAAATAATAATAGTGGCAACAGTGTAGTCGAGAGGTACCGTGTGCAAGAGTGGTCGTCCACTTCCCAATCGCCGACCCCGTCGTAGAACGGAAACCAGGGTAACGAGGGAGCGAGAGAGAAGAGGGAGGGTGGGAGGATGTTCCGTGGGACAAGCGTAAGTCATGGACGAGACGGAGGAACCTCGACGGGAGGAGACACAGAGACCTGGGGAACTGACTTCCTCGGCTACGGGTGGACGGTCAGGGATCTTCGGACCTATCCCAAGAGCGGTGGAGAACCAAGGCTCCCGTACTTCAGGCCGGTCTTCGGTACTAGAAGAGAGGGCTCCCGGAGGGTCCCGGACCGGTGTGACCGGCCCTCTGCGACCTGCGGCTCCCGTCGGACTAGTAGTCTTTGCACTGCTGAGCAGTGCCACGTCTACGCCCGTCGATGTGCCACTACGACCTTTGGTCGTCCCCTGCGTCCTCACGTTGCCTCGTCTATGGCTAGTTCCCATTCTAGTGGTGGACGGAGGGGGGCGGGGGTGGGACGGGGGGGCGGGGAGGGGGGGTCCCCCGAGTCACCATTTCTTGGGTGGACGGTTACGTCCTCCGTATTCTCTGGTCCAAGCTAGGGAGCCAACCCTTCTAGGTGACCTCCTCCTTTACCGTTGGGTGAGGTCATAAGCACGGACCCTTTAGGGTACCTGTCTCGTCGGACCCGTCCGACGTCAGGTACCCCAGTGTTGTCAGCCTGAACTAAAACGTTGATTTGGTGGTGGTAGCCAGATGTATAGACACTAGACTTCCGGTCAAGAAGATCTCGCACACGTCTAAGACTTTGGGGTTGGTGGACACAACTCAGGAACGAGGAAGTGAAGGATCAGTGTAGAGAAACGTTTCACTGAACGGGAGACACACGAAGTCGTGGGAGGAGACATTTTGTCTTAGTACCATCTGGGTAGGAACATCCTCACGATACTCCTTGTTTACTTAATTAGGTGTGTTTTATGGATCTTGTCACGGACCGTGGGCAACGGTTTTAGAACCAAGAGACACCCTCTACGGTCCATTTTTATGTCTCTGTCCCAAAACCTCCTTTCTCTTTCTCAGTGAAATAAAGAAACGGTCCGTCTCACCCTTGTGTGAAAAAATTGAAAATGAGATAATATTCTTGATACAGGGACGACCTCCCGGATCACTCCTCAAAATATTAGCAATATTACCCCGAATACCAGACCCTATGCACTATTCCTAGTTTCATTCTTTCCAGAATATGAGAAGAAGGAAAACATCTCAAAGTTTTGTCGGGATCAACTGTAGTCCGCTGAGACACTGAGACAGACATACAGAGGGTCCCAATAACCGGGTAATAGAAGAAAGACTTTCCTTCTTACGATATCCTCCAACAATGTTCTTCACACCCCCTTCCACTTGGGGTCCACGTCCCACATTGAGTGTGTCTCAGACTCTCACCAATTCCTTAATCGAAACACTTTCCGTCCGGAACGATGCACGTCACTCAGTCACCGTCAATGTCATATTGATCCTAACGAATTGAGAAAGTCCGGTCAAATACGATACAGGGGTCCGACAAGTAACCAAGGAATAAAAGGAAGAAATAGTCTTTTCAGAGTAAAGGTAGAAACGACGTTGTGTGTCTCATTAGTTTACAAGCGGTACTCATAAAGTCCCCTGAACTGGAGAAACTCGGGAACAAAGGGGTAATTTTCCTACTATTGTTACTTTAGATGGAACATCCCAACAACACTCCTAATTTGCTCATTTAGGTCACCGAAAGTTCAAAAAATTTAGTACTGGGACCTACAAGTAGACATGTAGTGTTCAGTGAACAGAAATATTCACAATACTTTATTGTTAATAACGATTCACATTCCGTAAGACTATGAAAGAAAATGTAGAGTAAAGTGTAAAATTTACGACTAATAAGTGGGTTACACGAGTCAGTACAGACTGAGGAACCCTCGGGTACCTGACGTCGGGATTTACGACTAATGTCGGATGATTTTGTTGGATGATTTACTGAAGTGGGTTCGTACCCAGAATGACCATTGTATTGTTCGGTCATTATATTGCTCGATATCAATTGCACAAATCTCACCACGAACCGAGTGTCATTCTCAGGTTAGATCTGCCGATAGTGTAGTTAAGAAAAAATTTTATTAAAATAAGTAAAAACCGACACGACCCAGAAGTAACGACACACCCCAGAAGAGGTCAACGTAACTCACCCACGACGAGAGACCAACACCACACGTCCGGAGAGGACGTCACCGGAGACAAGGACGGTTCGGGATCCACGTACCCGAAGGCGTCAACACCGGGTACCCGAGATCTCGTGTGCGAGTCATCAACACCGTACCCGCGAATCAACGAGACACCGTACACCCTAGAACGGTCTGATCCCTAGCTTGGACACAGAAGACGTCACCGTCCGTCTATGAAATCGTGACTCGGTGCTCCCTTCCGGGTTGTAACTAAGAACAAAGGTGTGGGGACCCAAGAAAGAGGACGTACCGAATCGAGTCCGTGGTGGAGGAGGTCCTTCTGAAGAGACTCGAGAAACCGACCTAACTTCAAAAAAAGTGAAAAGTATAACGTGGTTTACCATTAGTCGAGGTATATCTCCAGGGGTCGTGAGTGGTATTGTAGTCTAGGTTTAGGGTCGACACGGGACCGGGATTCTGGGGGTCTGGAGTCTCAGAAAGTGGACTTTTGTTTATTTCTTGATACCACTCCTCCACCCCTCCCCTCGAAGGGACCACCGAGTCGCCAGTTCTTAGACGAACGGTCACGTCCTCTACACCCAAGGTAGGGACCCAGTCCTTCTAGGGGACCTCTTCCTTTACCGTTGACTGAGGTCATAACAACGGATCCCTTAGGGGACCTATCTCCTCGGACCACTCGATGTCAGGTATCCCAGTGTTTCTCAGCCTGTGCTGAATCACTGAGTCTTTGTTGTTCTTTACCACTCCTACTACATACGACAGACATTCCTCGGGAGGGTCATCGGTCACCGGGTCCGGGGTTCGGAACCTCCTGGGGAACTGGTGGTGGTGGGAGTGGATGTAGGTTAGATAGTCGTTTAGGACACCTGAGATGGACGTTTTATTAGGTCTTAGGTCGGTGAGGAGGTCTTCGAGGAACCGGAAATGGGACCAGGTCGACTCCCGTCCCCTGGACCCCTAAATACATGGTCAGGTGTGACCAGTGACACCTTCCGAGGCACGGGTGAGAGGTCACGAAACCGACGACCGAGGTACTCGTCTCGTCCGAGACCACCGGTCACTTACAGGACTTCGGTGTCTACGTCACAACCGTCAGTATACACGACTCCTGTCGAGTCGAGGTAGGTCACAGACCTAGTTGTCACCCGTGTCTGGTCCGGGAGGTTTGTACAACTACTTACTTACTTACTCACTCACTTACTTACTTGCTTACGGAGACGCCACTTGTCTCCTTCCCGAGCCGGAGAGACTCACCAGAGGTGGGTACACTGGAATGGGGGAACAAACGTGTCGGTGGATACTACCCCACGTCGACCACTGTAAGGGCCCTTTATCTGTTCCATAGGAGGCCTCACTTGAGTTGATGAGACACTAGGACGTCACCCGCCGAAATTAGTGTGGACTCGGACACGATGCCACCTGGAAGTTACCCTCTGGAGCACCTTGACCCCTTTCCGACTAATAGGTGTCCAACAGGTACTTCCTAGACCCGTGGATGAATACGAACCGGCTCTTATCGCTCCCTCACATGGAGAGGGTCGGACACTGAGAGTACGACGGTGCACTCAGAGGGTGGGACTGGGGTCTGGGGACCGGTCACCGGTCGAAAGGACTAGGGTGACTCGGTGGCAGACACACGTCAAGGGAGACTCTGGGAAATATCAGTTCCACTGTAGGGTAAGAAAGTAGGAGTACCGTCTCACCCCTAATAATCGGGTAAAATGTCTACTCTTCGACACCGGGTTTCTGTACTTACGTTTACTTTCGAGTCCCGTCCTAGACCTCGACCGACAGACCCAGGAAGACCGAGGTCAGTGAAAGATGACACACACAGACTCTTCAGAGAAACGGAGAGACTTAGAGTCGTGTACGGTGTCCTTTTTACTTCCACCATTATATTGTTCACCAAGGTTCGTGCCCGAAACCTTAAACTTAAGACCGAGGTGATGAATGACCGACACACTGAGACCCGGTCACGGAACTGAAGAGACACGAAGTCAAAGGAGTCATAAGACTCCTTATATTTGACCCTTTCATTATCACGGGTGGGCGTTTTATATCGACACTCGTAAGTCACTCTATTCGTTCACTTGTCGAATTTTATTCTCACGGATCGTGATACCTTGTGATCACTCACGAGTCGTTTGTACTTGACCATAGTAACGATACTAATCATAATAGGGATAATAATAATTAAAACACGGACAATGGTCTCCGTTCTCACACATGTCTCCGAGTCTACCGTTAGTGTTCTGCTCGGTCAATAACCCTAATTTTTTTCACCAAACCCTCGGTCAGTTTCCCCTCGAGTCAAGGACGGGGACACGGAAGAACCGGCCCACTGAATCCTGTTCACCCCAGGGAAGGGATCTCGAAGTCAAAGGAGGACATATATTGGTTACACTAACACATCTGGAGATGTTTTAACGACCATACCTTGACTTTACCATTTGCGACCTTCGATCATCTTTTAGTCACTCGACCACGGAATTTATCGTCGTCAACGGTCCGGACAATAAAAATCATAAAGATAAGTATCCCACCAGTCCTCCGTGACGGATCTTTTCTACCCCTCCGTACATCCGTCGTCCTTAGTGAACTCGGTTCCAGGTCTCGTTCCCTTTCTACCTCTCCCACCTCTCGGACCGAACCGATGCAAGGATCTCGACGAAGGAGAGGCGTCGGTACCAAGTCACCCTCCAAAGTCCTAAACTAAAATCCATTAAATAACCCTCTCTTTTATATTTAGAGCCGCGTGGACCACTGGGACTATGTAAGTGACTCTTACTACCATGAAGATTCTGGGGGAAGGAAGGGAACAAGTAGTTGACAAGTCCTTTACAAATAACTCGTGGATAATACACTGACCGGATACGACCCGTCACGAGTCCTGTGGACCATTGTCTCTGTCAGGACCAGGACGGTAATGTCCTGAAGGTCACATCATCCCCTGTCCGGACTGTTTGTCATTACTGGTCTCACCCGTCCCGACCCCATCCCCTTGAGTTTCGTGACACTCTAGGTTCCCGCGTGGGTTGGGTCGTTCCCTTAGTCCCTCCCGAAGGACCTTCTCCCCTGTAGACTCAACCATGCTCCTGTGTATCTTCAACAGGTCCGGTCCCCCCTCTTTTACCGTAAGGTCCCCGTGTCTATTTCCGAACCTTCATCCTCTCCCTTCATCTTTCAATTCATCTTAGGTTGTTCCGAATCAATATTTACATCTCCCATCTCTCTCTACTCTGACCGGTCTGCGTCCAAGAACTTCCGGTTCTACTTCAGGACCCTTCGGTACCCTTCCAAGACTCGTCCTCTCCTTGTCCCAGTTCACACCTGAAATGTTTCTGGGGAGACCCCTGAAGGGTCCACCAGGTTACCAATGCTAAGACAGGAAGGTTACGTCCCCCGTGTCCAAACTAGGGACCAGTCCCTTGATTCTAGGGTGTATTCTACACCGGTTTTTTAAAATTTTTGGGAGACCAAAGATACACCACTACTCTACCCAACCCCTCTCCGACTCTGCCCTCTCGTCCCTCCTTCGACCCCACCTCTACCCCTCCTACCCCCTCCTCCACCTTACCGTCCCCCCGCCCCCCCCCATACCTCCCTCCCATAGAGGAGGTCCGAGATGGGAAGAACTAAGGGTCTTCGCCTGCACCTTGGGTGTCTTGGACGTGGGTAGAGAGCCTTGGGGGGCGAGAGGGACAGCCCTCCTAGACGGTAGCGAGAGTAGCGCCGGCGTAGACACCGTCCGAACCATAACCAACCTTCGCACGAGAAGTGTAAGTAGGTCTTCGATTCCATGGACGGAAGGAAAGAAGGGTAGGTGAGTCGGAGGTGTTCCGTGTCTTGAGAGAGACGAAGTTCTGACTTCGGTTTGGTTGTTGGAATAGGGTCCCTCGTACTTCAAGTAAGTCTCTCCTATTGTGTCTGGTGGTACACGGGGTGGGATGATCAGTCAAGGGTTTCATCGGGGTCCCTTTGTTTCTCTGTCCTCTCCCAGGACCTAGACCTAAGTTTAGGGGCAAGACAGTGAATGGGTTTCACTCCGGTACCGTTCAGTGTTGGGGCGAGACCCGGAGTCAAAGTCAAGTCAAGTCAAGTCAGTGAGTCAACACAGGCTGAGAAACACTGGGATACTTGGTCTGGTACGGTCCGGAGGGACAGGTAGTGGTTGAGGGTCTCAAATGGGTTTGAGTACAGGTAGCTCAACCACTACGGTAGGTTGGTAGAGTAGGAGACAGCAGGTGAAAGGAGGACAGGAGTTGGGAAGGGTTGTAGTCCCAGAAAAGTTTACTCAGTCGAGAAACGTAGTCCACGGGTTTTATAACCTCAAAGTCGAAATCGTAGTCAGGAAGACTACTTGTGGGTCCTAACTAAAGGAAATCCTACCTGACCAACATACAGGAACGTCAGGTTCCCTGAGAGTTCTCAGAAGAGGTTGTGGTGTCAAGTTTTCGTAGTTAAGAAGCCACGAGTCGAAAGAAGTGTCAGGTTGAGAGTGTAGGTATGTACTGGTGACCTTTTTGGTATCGGAACTGATCTGCCTGGAAATAACCGTTTCATTATAGAGACGAAAAGTTATACGATAGATCCAACCAGTATTGAAAGGAACGTTCCTCATTCGCAGAAAATTAAAGTACCGACGTCAGTGGTAGACGTCACTAAAACCTCGGGGGGTTTTATTTCAGACTGTGACAAAGGTGACAAAGGGGTAGANCTACGGTACTAGAAGCAAAAGACTTACAACTCGAAATTCGGTTGAAAAAGTGAGAGGAGAAAGTGAAAGTAGTTCTCCGAGAAATCAAGAAGAAGTGAAAGACAGTATTCCCACCACAGTAGACGTATAGACTCCAATAACTATAAAGAGGACCGTTAGAACTAGGGTCGAACACGAAGAAGGTCGGGTTGCAAAGAGTACTACATGAGACGTATATTCAATTTATTCGTCCCACTGTTATATGTCGGAACTGTATGAGGAAAAGGATAAACCTTGGTCAGACAACAAGGTATAGGTCAAGATTGACAACGAAGGACTGGACGTATGTCCAAAGAGTTCTCCGTCCAGTTCACCAGACCATAAGGGTAGAGAAAGTCTTAAAAGGTGTCAAATAACACTAGGTGGGTCAGTTTCCGAGACCGTATTAGTTATTCGTCTTTATCTACAAAAAGACCTTGAGAGAACGAAAAAGGTAGTAGGTCGCCTACAACCATTAAACTGGAGACCAAGGAGACGGAAAAGATTTTGGTCGACCTTGTAGACCTTCAAGTACCAAGTGTATAACGACTTCGGACCGAACCTCTTAAAACTCGTAATGAAATGATCGCACACTCTACTCACGTTAACACGTCATCAAACTCGTAAAAAACCGTAACGGAAAGTAACCCTAACCACCGGTGACGACGCAAAAGGATTAAACGACTGTATAACTCACGTCGTGAAAGTGTCGTAGTAGAAAATCCTAAACTTTCTCGAGTTGACCTTAAGGTAGTGGAGGTGATCGAAACAAGTATCACTATGAAGGATTCCGGGTGAACTGAAGTGTAAGGTCCTACAGACCGAGATCCACTCACTAGTATGGTAGCACTAATAGACCCAGTACTTCTAGAAAAAACATGTCAAGAAGACACATAAGAACGGTGGAGAAGAATTATAGGAGTCGAAGACAATCCAGGTATGGTAAAGACAGGAAATAACTCGGGTAGAAATGTACTTTACAAGGGAACCATAGAGATTAAAACAACTTCTCTAGAGAACAGAAAGGATTAGATAACAAAAGGAGAGAAAGAAACGTAACTAGTGACTCCTTCCGAAAGAATAGAGAGGAACGATAAGAAACCGTGAGACGTAAGTTTACCCATATAGAAAGGAAAAGATGAAACGAAAAGTGAAGAGAAGAAAAGTGTCGAGAAAGATTCCGGAGGAGTCTGTCGGTAAAACGAAAAAACGTAAAGAAAAAGAACCCCTACCAGAACTAGGGACAGAGGATATGTTACAGTACTTGGAGTAAGGTATCAAGTAGCCCGTGAGACAGATAGTCTAGATCAGGGAATATAGATAAAGAGTGAAGGTGACATATTAGTATTCCCTAAACTGAATCCAGTATGGACTTACCAGATCACCAAAGGGGGTGAAAGTAGTTAAAGTCTGACTTAAACCATTGTTCCTCAAGTACTAGACTCGGTGTCAGTCGAGGACCAGAACAAAAACGACTGACATATCTCGAAGAGGTAGAAACCGACGTTTCTTATATTAGTTAGACTAAAGTCACAACTGGTAGACCACTACAGGTACACATCTCAGAAGAGAACACAACAACCTTCTCCCACAAACGATACTGGTCACACAAGAGAACCGTTTTGAGATAATCGGAAACGGGACGAAGTAAGACATGAGGTTCCGGTTTAGACGGACAATGAGGTCGATAAAGAACTGAAGGATAAAAACGTAAGGTCAGGGGATATTACTTTTCCTGTACAAAAAACCCACAATCAAGATTTTCCAGAACATCCAGAAGTATCATGGTAAGTTGAAGTCGAAGAAGTCGCAATGACCAACCCCGTATCTGAACCTAATGACACTATGACTTACCAAACGGAACCTTTGCTTGTCTCTAGTAAGACAGTAAAAACTCTAACGTAGGTTCATGACGTAAATCCTGAGAGAACAACTGATACTACCGATGAGGTAAAGAACATTCCCTAAGGACGGGTGTCATCATCTATATTACCAGTAGACTTAATTTAAGTGGGTAAGGTCAGGTAAAATCAAGCGACTAAAGTTCTTATAGCTACAAGTGAGAAAGGTAGAGGACAAACTGGTGAAGGTTAAACGGAACTAAGTACCTGGACTGTGAGATCCAAGGATACGTCATAACGAGAAATGTCGTAGCCTGGAACGAAGATAGTGGTCAGTGTAGGTGTTGACCCTTAACAAAAACGAAACCGAGGTAGGGAAGTAAGAAAGACCTCAATAAAGAGGTGACTAGAGGTCATCGTATAACCCGTCGATGGTTGGACCCCTCAAGGAGAAAACCATAGGATAGTAAAACGGAAAAGGATGACAAGTGCCCCAAGAGTTCCGTTCTTATGACTTCACCTAACGGTAAGGGAAGAGGTCACCTGGTGTAAGACAGTCTGGAGAGGTGGTACTGGGCGGACAGAACCCACCGGGGTGTGCCGTACCGAATCAAAGTGACTCAATCTGATCAGACACCAGGTACACTAGTCTAACCGGACAACAGACACTAACACCAAAGTCACACAGACGGGAGACTACGGGAGAGAGTCGCGGGTGGCAGAATGAACCCAAAGAGAATGGAACCTGCACCCCATAGAGAAGTGCCGAGGAGGTCGTTTCGCGTCGGTGGCGAGGACTGGAACCTGCACCCCACCGAGGAGAGCCGGCGGTGGGGCTGGAACCTGCACTCCATCGAGGAAAGCCGGCGGTGGGGCTGGAACCTGCACCCCACCGAGGAGAACCGGTGAGGACGCGGTAGCACGTCGACGGCGAGGACGTCGGAGTCAAACGGGTAGACGTTTTACCACTATCATAATTATCGTGGACGGAGTACCCCGAGAGTAAACCTAAAGAGTTCGGAAAACCCCAAAGGAAACCACCAGAACATTAACCTCGAGACGCGAAGGTGACGTCCCCCATGTCCAAACTAGGGACCACCCCTTGATTCTCGGACCCTATACCAGGAGTAAAAGGTGTACTCATCTTGATTTAACGTCTTTTTAGGTAGTTGGACGGGTTCCTGTACGACGATTGTTTCTCAACTGGGACTTAGTTTGCGTCCAGATTGAGGTTCCAGTATAAGAATCTCCCCTTTCCACTCTATAGTCTATCGTACTTTCACGAGTGAGTCTGATGAGTCTCAGGGACGGAGGTACTTGTCGTCTTCTCCAGTGAAGGACAGGAGGGACGGGTAAGACCGGTTCTGGATAAATACTGTCTGGTGACGACTGCAGTAGGTCTTCCTTGGTCGGAACAGGGCAGTCGACCCTGGAACCTCCACTCCAGTACTCCTGTTCGTACAGACAGAACTGAGAGGGCCACCCTTCTCCGTCATAGGTCTTTTCTCCCCAGACCTGACTCTTCGTGGGGTCCTTCCGGACGGTTTGGGTGGTTCCCGGTTCCCTCTAAGGGGCATCCACACGTCAATGCAAGAACCCGGGACTGCGGAATTCGAATAGGGTCGAGACGGTATACGATCGACACCCTGAGACCCACTGGGGAAATTGACGAGACACGAGGTAGACACTTTGTCCCTATTACCGTTATATTATAGACGGAGTTTCTCCTCCACACACTCCCTGAAGGGACCACCAGGTTACCGATTCTGTGACATGTGGGTTCCGTCCCCAGCACCCAAGTTAGAGAACAGACCCTTGATTCTAGGGTGTACGGTGTTGAATTCTCAACTCAAGTGTACGGGGGTACCCCCGTTGATTCTGGGCCGTGTCGGTTTATTTATTTAATTTATTAAAAAAATTTATTTCCCATCTACACCCTGATTGGACCACTAGGTCAACAAATCTGAGGTACGAAGGTGACGTCCCTCGTACCCAAACTATGGACCAGTCCCTTGATTCTAGGATGTACACCGGTTTTTTATTTTTATTTATTTATGATTTTGTTTTTTTTTTAATCCATCTAAACACCTAATGTATTTTACCACCCTCACTCTATGACAATCAACACGGACCGCGTACCACTCGGAAGTTTCTTACAGTCGGTGCACATAATAATAATAAAGAGAGAGGTAACATCCAGACCGACTGTTACTTCTCTACTCACTTGGTAAACCCCATAAAAAGTCAAATTTATTTAACTTATTTTTATGTTTGTTTACTTAGATCTGTTTTCCTCTGTAATGTTCGTCTAGAATTAGTACTTAAAAAGGCACCATAATTTTATGATTGTCGATAAAATGGTATAGGTCAGTTTTATATGTAAAACACCTTGTACACATGGAAAGATAAGTCATATATTAATCATCACCTTAAAGTGTCAACATCTTATATATATAGGAGTCGAAAATAGTTCGTCAAAAATATTTTGTCAAACCCTCGTAGCTATTGACAAAATGTTGGTTCAAGTCACATAAAAGTCTGTTACCCAAGGTGTCACTTTATGATGCATCATCCTGAAGGGACCACCAGGTCGCCTATCCTGGGACACGAAGGTTACGTCCCCTGCACCCAAGTCACGGGCCAGCCCCCTGATTCTCGGGTGTACGACAAGTCGTACCGACTTTTATCCGAGGACCCGAGACTTTAGCGATAAAGGTTAGTAAGCTGACGGGGTAACGGGTACTGACGGGAGTACCGAGGGACCTCGGTCTGGGAGGAAGGGTAACGAGGGAGGATACAGTCCCTCCGCAGGAACACAAGTACATGTATTCGATTTTCGTTCCATGTCTCTCCCGTTCACTAAACGGGTTTCAGTGTGTCGGTGTGCACTACGGTCGGGTTCAGACGGGTTATGGCTTCGGACAAAGCGTCTGATCGTGCAGGTTCTCGTGAGAGACCACTTCCTTCACAGGTAGAGACATGACAGGAGATGTTATAATAGGATGTGTTTACCGACGACTCGGGAACTTTACCTGTAGTACATTGACTCCTTGACGTAAAATTTAACTGAAAATTAAT
This sequence comes from Capra ibex, assembly GCA_006410555.1. Classification (NCBI taxonomy): domain Eukaryota; kingdom Metazoa; phylum Chordata; class Mammalia; order Artiodactyla; family Bovidae; genus Capra; species Capra ibex. Next base: position 45,830,702 of record SJYO01050415.1, read on the forward strand.
TAAAATTAAATGCATAGGTGGGTACCGTTTACCGATAACGGAACCTGTCCCGTTGAATTTGAGGATTAACAATCTTTTATTATTATTATTTAGGGGGTCGACGGTATACACATATAATGACTGAGACACCGTCAAGACCCCAGGAACGGGACTAGATAGGTTCCCAGGTTCACACGAGTCTTTGGGGATTATAACTTGGTGTGGGAAAGGACGGACGTCGTAGGGAGATGATATTTTCTATTTACTTAGTAAAGGACGGACCCGTCACCACTTCCGTCGACCAAGGGACCCAGAATCTCAACTGACGTCGACGGTGAGCCGGCGGTCGATCTCTCGTCGACCGGTCCCGACATCTTGTCGACTCTTAGTAGTACTACGAGGAGGGAGTGACTTTTATTTGACACGTTTAAAAGAGTTTCTCTAAAGGAATGGTGGAGACAATATTTAAGTGAGGGGATTAACTTGAACGGGTATCCTGACAAGACGAAATATCATGAATCGTGTAATACAGTAATTGATAAATAACCAATATGGTTAACTATTAAATTGTTAATAGAGGTACTATCCCGAAGAGTCCCCCGAGGTCACCATTTCTTAGGTGGAGGGTTCGTTCTCTAAGACCAAGGCAGGGACTCAACCCTTCTAGGAGACCTCTTCCTTTACCGTTGGGGAGGTCATAAGAACGGCCCCTTTAAGGTACCTGTCCCTCGGACCACCCGATGTATGTCAGGTGCCCCAGTGTTTCTCAACCTGTGTTGAATCGTTGATTGGTTGTTGTTGTAGAGGTCCAATTTACAATCGGGGCACTATCGGTCTGGACATAGACGATGTGTCCTACACGAGTTATTTACAAACGACTTACTTACTTACTCTCTGATTTTGATGTGGTGATCCTTTTAAGTTTTCGAGTCTGCACTTTCGTAACTGACTCAGAGGTCGGCAGAGATTCAACCTCAAATTGTCCTTATTGTTGGACTGAACTCGAGGAGAGTGAGAGAGACAGTTTTATTTTTACTTTTCCAGTCCGGGGAACTGGAACTTCCGGGAGGGGATTGGGGCGCACCTCCCATTTACTAGTAGACCGACGTTGTCTTCCCGGGTCAGAGTCGTTGACACCATCGTCAATGGGAGTCTCAGGGGCTTAAGTAAGAGGGGAGGGAGATATTATTGGTTTAGAAGTCAAAGTCGACCCGTGCACTACAGGTTCCCCTTTCTTTTTGTTGGAACGGTCATTTTTCACCTTCCCAATACACCCTGAACGTCTCGTACGGGAAGTCCGCTTCCTCGTAGAAGAGGACGACCGTCCTTACTCTTTCACTACTGACCTCGGTTCGTCTATATATTCTAGGACTCCACTGGCACAGTGTACCTCCTACTGTCTCACCGTTCACACTTCACACGGTGTGGATCGAACACGGCCGAGTGTCCTTGAATGAAACCCTTTAAGGGGTCGCCACCAATTCTGAGACCCGAAGATGACGTTCCCCGTACCAAAGTCAGTGACCAGTCCCTTGTCTAGAGTATACAGAGTCCCGTTTTTTTTTTTGTGGGTCTTTTGTATTTTGTCTTCGTTATAATATTGTTTAACTTATTTCTGAATTTACCAGGTGTACTTATTAAATTTTTTTTTATGAATATAGAGAAGGATTGAATGTAAGTTACTATTGTACGACCATCTGACTTTAGTTAACACTATCACTATAAATGTGGTTCCTTTAACCCTTAATGATGTTTAGTCCTTTAAAAAAAGGTCTCTCCATTAAATGGTCGGGAGGTGACTTTTTGTCTATAGACCTCTAAAACACTTCGACAAGTTGATCGGGACAGAATTTGTATACGCGTCAAGGAAAATGTACTTTCCTCTTTGTTTTCAAATAGAACGGCTTGGGTGAGAAATCAAGGTAACAAAAAGACGTTGGATAAGATAAGGGAAAAATAAAAAAAATTAAAAATACAAATGAAATAAAATGAAATGTTATGACATAACCAAAACGGTATGTAACTGTACTTAGGTGGTGTCCACATGTACTCAAGGGTTTGTACTTGGGGGGAGGGTGGAGGGTGGGGTATAGTAGAGAGACCTAGTAGGGGTAAGGGAAAAATTTTATAAATAAATAAACCGACGTGGTCCAGAATCAACGTCGTATACTCTAGAACGAGGGACTGGTCCCTAACTTGAACCCAGGGGAGGTAACCCTCGAGTCTCAGAATCGGTGACCTGATGTTCTCTCCAGGGTTGGACCAGATTAGGATTACCTATATAGATTGGGATTCTAAATTCGGTATTTCAGTTTATAAATTTACGACGAACCCCCTGAAGATACCACCACGTCACCTTCTTAGACTGAAGGTCACGTCCCCTGTTCCTAAGCTAGGGACCAGTCCCTTGACTCTAGTGTGTACGGAGTTCCGTCAATTTGGGCATGCAGTGTTGACCTCTTCGGGTGCGTGGTGTTCCTTTCTAGAGTTCACGGTGTTCGTTCTGCACTGTGTCTGTTTACTCATTATTTACAATTTTGTTTTATTATTTATTTAAGGTGAGCCGTTTTGTCTCTAACTTACCGACCTTCTCTCGGACACTGGTATATTTCCGCACTTACTTAACCCGGTGTTACTTTCACACTCTGTCCTTGTCCTCCTATTATACGGTTGAACCGTACCACCGTCACCCCCCACCCCACCCGTCCGACCCCTTACGTTGATAGTCTTTGTCCTTTCTCGACTCTTAGGGTGTGGAACAAGACCAAAAGGCCGAGACTAACACATCTACAAGACATAGGTCTGTCTTCTTTCTATTTTTGTTTCTTTTTGACCGTGAAAGGAAGAGACCCGTCCTTAAGAGGGGGAGGGACCGTCGGTGGGGACGGTACTACTCGAGTCACAGGTATCCGTCTTCGTTCCTTCCTTCTTATCTGTTCTGCACCCCATCTTCCTCTCCCGTCTCTCTTTCGACTCGACGGAAGTCTAAGCTCCCCTGAGCTCCTCCTTTTCTTTGACTACTTTGTTCAAACGGAGGTTCTACACAGGGTTTGAGTGTCGAGTAGGAGAGTTGGACGAGAAGAGGGTCCCTAGGGGGTAGAACTGTCCTATATTCGAACAGTCTCTGGGGTTTAGTGATTCCGAATTTGTTCCCTTCACCTGAAGGGAACTTCAGGTCACCAATTCTTAGGTGGAACGTCCCCTGGATTCAAGGTAGGGACCAGTCCCTCGATTCGAGGATGTACGGTCCTCCGTTGATTTGGGTGTATGGTGTTGATCTTTCGGACACACGGCTTTGAATTCGAGGTCACGTCGGTTTTTATTTATAAATTTTCCCTTTTTTTTTTTCTTTCTAGGGTACGAGGGTCACGTCTTCAGTGCCAAAGTTAAGGGTCAGTCCCTTGATTCTAAGACATACGGTGTGTCGTACCGGTCTTTTTGTTTTGTTCTATCTTCACCCAAAGAGAGAGTACAGTGTCAGGACTACCTGCGTCGGGTCCTCACCATATCTTCGACACGAACCACTGCAGTAGGTCCTCGGGACCAAAGAAATGGAACACCAGACCGGTAGGAGTCCCACAATGTGTCAGTCTTACCACGTACCGGTTCAAGGGTAAGGTCGGTCTTCCTCCACCGTTACAACCTCTGTGAGAGTGACGGAAGGAAACTTCCGTGTTGGTAGTCTCCACTGTACTCTTCAAAGAGTAGTGAACGTGAGTGCAAGGTCCCCGGTCTTGAACCAGTGTACTGGGGCGTTCTGAGATGACAATTAAACAACAAACAACAAGTCAGCGAGTCAGTACAGACTGAGAAACACTGGGGTACCTGACGTCGTGTGGTCCGAGGGGACAGGAAGTCCTAGAGGACCTCAAACGAGTTTGAGTACAGGTAATTCAGCTACTACGGTAGGTGGGTAGAGTAGGAGACAACGGGGGAAGAGGAGTACGGGAGTTAGAAAGGATCGTAGTCCCAGAAAAGGTTACTTAGTCGAGAAACGTAGTTCACCGGATTCATAACCTCGAAGTTGAAGTCGTAGTCAGGAAGTCACTTATAAGTCACAACTAAAGAAAATCCTAATGGACCAAACTAGGGGAACGACAGGTTCCCTTAGAGTTGTCAGAAGTGTCGCAGTGTCAAACTTTCGTAGTTTAGATGTCGTGAGCCGGAAGAAATACCAGGTTGAGAGTGTAGACATGTACTGATGACCTCTTTTTGGTATCGAAATTGACAAATGAAACAACCGTTTCACTTCAGAGACGAAAAATTATACGACAGTTCAAAACAGTATTGAAAGGAAGGTTCCTGGTTCGTAGAAAATTAAAGTACCGACGTTAGTGGCAGGTGTCACTAAAACCTCGGGTTCTTTTATTTCAGACAGTGACAAAGATAAAAAAAGAGAAGATAAACGGTGCTTCATTACGTGACAATTAATGGGCGAATGTAGAGATCAGAGTGAAACGGGGGAACAACGGGGAGAGGTCGACGTGGCTGAAATCAGTCCCGACCTAATGACGACATTGTTTATAGAGGTTTTACAGTCGCCACACTGGGTCATTTTCGCATAGTGGGTGAGTATGGTATCAAGTGACGTCCAGTGACTCCTCTAAGGTAGGGATGTGTCAGTAATGGCTTGGACGGTATGAAGATCGGACTCAGAGACGGGACCAGACCCAGTATACTGGTGTCATGATACTCTCTAAGACTCTTTACTTTAGAACGATTCGAGGACCTTTATTCTCCTTTATCCAAATCCCCTTATCGATCGGTTAACATAAATTACGTCACGAGAGTTCGGTGGACAACAAACGAGTACGACAAAAGAAACGGACCTTTCAAATAAGTGGAAAAAAGTTGGCCAACTAAGGATCAGTAATTTTTATAGGGTTGAGTCAGTGGTGGTGGACGGACCTAAAGTGAGGGGGTGGGATCGACGAGTGTGGGTCCTTTAGGGAGGAATTGCCAGTAGTATTCAACGGTCCAATCACCGAAGGGACCTCCAAGTCATCAATTCTAAAACGAAAAGATGGAGTCGTCCACGTCCAACCAAAGGACCAGTCCCTTGATTCCAGGGTGCACGATGTGTCACACACACACCCCCCCCCCCATCCCCACCCCCCCCTTCAACGGTTAAATATTCACAAACCCACTATGAAACTGTTACAGACAGAGGGGTCAGTTCTTACTTCAGGGTTTCCCGTCCTTGACACAGGGGGAAACGAGTCGTAGAACGGGAGCCTTGGATGTCATTACGGTCAGGTACTACCCGTGAGTTATTTGTGGACGATTTTCTGAGAGCTCTCAGGGCACCTGACGTTCCTCTAGGTTGGTCAGGTAAGACTTCCTCTAGTCGGGACCCTAAAGAAACCTTCCTTACTACGACTTCGACTTTGAGGTCATGAAACCGGTGGAGTACGCTTCTCAACTGAGTAACCTTTTCTGGGACTACGACCCTCCCTAACCCCCGTCCTCCTCTTCCCCTGCTGGCTCCTACTCTACCGACCTACCGTAGTGGTTGAGCTACCCGCACTCAGACTCACTTGAGGCCCTCAACCACTACCTGTCCCTCCGGACCGCACGACGCTAAGTACCCCAGCGCTTCTCAGCCTGTGCTGACTCGTTGACTTGACTTGACTTTCCTTATTTACTTACCTACCTTCTGTCAATTTGTGAAAAACTCGGGGGTCTCAAGACGCCGTACCTCGTTTCGTGATTGCATCAAGAAAAGACAGGAGTACACCACTTGGTTCCATAGGTCCTAGAGTCCCTTTCGCTTATTTGTTTGGGTTTACGTATCCCTTACGGATTGATATTAGAGACCGGTAGTAAAGAGAGGGGTTGAGAATAAAAAGTGTAGATAAAAGGTCCCTACTGTTTATGTAAAGAAGAGTTGATGGAAAAAAAAAAAATTACAATAGTAACAAAATTAAGTGTCAAAGAGAAAGAAGACAGAAACAAAGGTCGACGCGACCCAGAAGTGGTGGCACGTCCGAAAAGAGATCAACACCGTTCGCCCCCGATGAGAAACGACGTCAGGCACCCGAAGAGTCACGACACCGAGGAGAACAATGGTTCGTACCCGAGATCTCGTGGGCCCCAAGTCATCAACGTCAAGGGTCCGAGATCTCGTGTCCGAGTCATCGACACCGTGTGCCCGAATCGACGGGGTGTCGTACACCCTAGAAGCGTCTGGTCCCTAACTTGGGCACGAAGGACTTGACAATTTCCTAAGAAATGGTGACTCGGTAGTCCCTTGGGGAGTTGACGGTAACAACTATCTGACCGTCACCCAGGAGGTTCTAGTCATAATTCTTAAGACCCTTGGATGAGTGCGAGGGGTCCTTCCTTACGGACGCGACTAACAACTCCGGACGACTCTCGAACCTGTACTCTCACTACAGTCGTTGGGGTATAAACGAAGACGACGAGTAGTCGACCCACAGTGTAAGAGACCTGAGAGACTACCCCTGGTTTTCTTAACATCCGGATGAGTCTCCTATGATACCCAGTGTTAATCTCCGTGTCGTTGTAAAGACTCGATAAAATTGTTACAGACTGCGTAAGTAACCCGGTTCTTTATACCCGACTCGTGGTAGATACACTGTCCGAGCACGATCCACGGTCGTTGTAACGGCACTCGTTCTGTCTGAACCAGAGAAGAACTACCAAATGTTTAGGTCGGAGGTCGTAGGTTGGGTAAAGAACGGGTTTAAGAGTCGGAAGGGGGTGAGAAGGTCGGGTGGGAGTCACAGAAGGGAGAAAGTTTGTGTCAGTTTCCGAGAAGGAGTTCAAGAGAGTTCGAGTGAGAGACGGAGAGACAGTATATGTGGCTGTGTTCAGTTACTCGTCACTTTCACTTCCAGCGAGTCAACACAGACTGAGAAAAACTGGGGTACTTGATATGTCAGGTACTTTAAGAGGTCTGGTCGTATGACCTCACCCATCGGAAAGGGAAGAGGTCCCCTAGAAAGGTTAGGTCCCGAGTTTGGGTCCAGAGGGCGTAACAAAACAGATTTAAGGTCGTTAATGTCTTTTGTATTAACATATACGATCTCGTTCTTTATCCTTAATTCTAATATATTGTTAGTCTCTAGTTTGTTCGTGATTTCAGTAAACAAGTAAGTAGGTCGTGCGGAAGGAGACCGTTGACCATAACTTAGGACACGACCCGTCATGACCCCTGGGTCTCCACTGGTAGTGTCGGTGACCCCCTCTGTCTTGGTAGGGGTCTATCATTGTTGGGTTTCATCAACCCCGACCCTGTACCCTTGGGTCTCTCCCGAGGACTAGGTCAGACCCCAAGATTCTCCAGTAAAATACCCTCCCCAGTCGACATGACCCCTTGTGTAATTCTACTAATTGTTGTTCTCGTCGGTATATAGGACTTTGACTATAAATGGTCTGTAACATGACTTCCCGAAATTACGTAGTAAAGGGGTTTGGGACCTTTCATCTACAGTAATAATCAAGGTAAAATGTTCTCCTCCTTCAACTTAACAGTGACGGCTCGACAGTAAATGTGTCAGGACCCAAGACGGAGGCACCTTGAAATGTCGGGTCGTCCACTGTCTAGGTAGGGATCTCTCACTATTGAGTCTCATCCGTTCCGACTCTGTCGTCTCGACTCCCCCGAGTCCCTCTAGACTCCTCCCTATTGGGTCGGACCCCTTAGGTCTTCACCCTCGGTAATTGATCACTTCTGGTCTCCCTTTCACAAGACCGGACTTCCACTCTTTTATACCAAACGAATTTTCTTAATGTTTCCAAAGGTAGACCGACTGTGTATTTCCCCCTCACCTTCTCGGAAACTAGTTCCCGGTCCAGTACGTCCTTGATCAGTCGATCCTAAATCTTGACCCTGAACAAGGGTGATTAGGGTCTCTACGTAGTTTTCCACACCAAGACTACTCAATAGACACCCGTCTCCCTTCCCGTCCTTCCACAGTAAAGGAAGGAGCCCCCTCGCTCTCCTGAGACCCTAAACCTTCCCTTCCTATCTCCCCTTGTTGGTAACACTTCGTGGACGACGACGACGACGACGACGATTTAGCGAAGTCAGCACAGGCTGAGACACGCTGGGGTATCTGTCGTCGGGCGGTCCGAGTGGGCAGGGACCCTAAGAGGTCCGTTCTTGTGACCTCACCCAAACCAAACGTTCCGTGGTCATGTAGGGTTTATCTTCACTCCAGTCGCCCCGACCACCCTCCACTCTCCCTCCTTCACAGACGAGACCATCGGGAACTCCTTCCCGTCCTTTCACCAAAAATAAATGTCCAAAGAGACGGTCGAATAGGACGGATCGGAGCCTCATGTCTTCTACTTTCGAGAGGGGAGCGGGTAGGGGGGGTAAGAGACAGGGTCCGGCGTTTCTCCCGTCCTGTTGTCCCGTACAGTGATAAAAGGTGTACTCCTTGTACTCAAAATAATAGACGGTACTCCAGGAGCAGAATGCATTGTGACTTACTGAGAGACGACGGGTTCTGACAACAAGGATTGGTCCCACGTGCTGTTCCGTTATGTTCCACCAGAGGGTTCGGGGTCCTGCAGTCATTACTGACGACGGTAAACAGTCTCGTCGTTTTATTTATTGGAAAAATAGGTATATTGAATAAATTGGTAGTGAGATACAAAAACACTCGAGGACAAAAGGTCTACTCTTTCTCCTCCGTCCTTTTAGGTATGTCCAACGGATCCCAGCGGTCGACAATCAACCACATCCACCCTAAACTTGGTTCCCTCAGCGTAAGTCCTCGGGGGTGGCTTAGTAAGGACAGAGTGGAAGAAGACAAGAGGGGGTGGGGGTAACGGACATAGAGGGAGAGAGGGAAAGAGGAGGGTGGGGTAAGACGGTGGGGGGGAGAGGGAGAAAAAGAGAAAAAGGGAGGGGTGGGAGGGTGGGGCGGAGGTCCAGGGATGTAGTTTAGCAAATCCTGTTTTGGAGTGTAGACTTTAACATTTTCGAAGTCAAGTGATGGTGTACTAAGGGACCCATCCTTTGTGACGGTGCGGGGATCAACTGACCGCTCTCATGACTTACTGTCGATCCGCTATAGGAGGGTTTGGTGTTTACACGTCGGACACGAAACTGGGCCGTTTAGTCGAAGATCCTTGGATCCCTTGGCTATGACAGTGTCCGCACCCTTTGCCACACCTGTACCAGTGAGTAGTCTCCTATCAAACGTTTACGTTTCTCAACCTTTGTGGGTTTCCCGAGTAGACGACTCCTGTCCAATAACACCCAAGTACATGACCTTACGACGTATCGACACTTCCTTACTTGGTCACTTACTTACTTACCTCGACACAGGAACGGATCTTTCTAGTGGTTCTACACAACGATCCATTTTTCGTCCTTCTCCGTCTTGTTACGATGATAAATAAGAAAAGTTACACCCTCCTTTCTTATTCCTTTAATACATATTCCTTATATATACTATAAACGTATACATATATTCCTTTAAACGTATACATATATATTCCCTTTATGTGTGTGTATGTTTTATTTAAGGAATATATGTATTCTTTTCTTATTCCTTTATACAAGTATTAACGAATCAATATATTCGAAGGTCCACTAAGACAATTTTGTGTTTAGACTAGTGTAACCGAGTTTTGGGAGGTTTCAGAAGGCTAGAGAATTTTACAGTCACAGAATAGGACTGGACAAGAACACTAACGGGTCAACGATTCAACACAGGCTGAAAAAAGTTGGGGTGCCTGACGTCGTGTGGTCAGAGAGGACAGGTGACAGAGGTCTCAAACGAGTCTAAGTACAGGTAACTCTGTCACTACGATAGATTGGTAGAGTAGGAGACGACGGGAGAAGAGGAAAACGGAAGTTAAAAAGGGTCGTAGTCCCAGAAAAGGTTACTCAGTCGAGAAACGTAGTCCACCGGTTTCATAACCTCAAAGTCGATATCGTCGTCAGGAAGGTTTCTTATAAGTCCCAACTAAAAGAAATCCTACCTGACTAAACTAGAGGAACGTCAGGTTCCCTGAGAGCTTCTCAGAAGAGGTCGTGGTGCTACGTTTCCGTAGTTAAGAGACCACGAGTCAGAAGAAATACCAAGTCGTGAGTGTAGGTATGTACTGCTGACCTTTTTTTGTATCGAAACTAATATGTCCGGAAACAACCGTTTCACTCCAGAGATAAAAAATTATACGACAGTTCCAAACAGTATTGAAAGGAAGGTTCCTGGTTCGTAGAAAATGAAAGTACCGACGTCAGTGGTAGGTGTCACTAAAACCTCGGGTTCTTTTCTTTTAGACAGAGACGAGGGTGAAAAAGGGGAAGATAAACGGTACTTCACTGCCCTGGTCTAAGGTAGTAGAATCAAAAAATTACAGGAGCAGAGGAAGTGAATAGAATAAAAAGAAGTATCGAAAATGGTAGGGCACCATATATATCATGGACAGATGAAAAAATAATAGAAGGAGAGGGGTTGAGAGTAGGTTGGGTCCTGGAGGTCCTCCCGACCTTGAAACTTGTAGCGATATAGAAATCGTGGATTCTTTCACTTCGTGGATCCTGTCCCGGTTTATGTGTCATCCACGAGTTAGTTGTACGTAACTAACTTAATTATGTTTCTTGTTTCCCGGCACCACCCTCTCGGGTCCCTCGACGCTCTCGGTCTCCTCCCACCAAAGTTACCTTGTGGTCTGGTGAGAGTCCCGAGTCTCCACCTTTCCCGGACGTCACCCCGCCGATAGCTGTTGAGGAATTGGGGTGGGTGGGTAAGGTCGACCGTGGGTAGAGAGGGGTAGTACAGGAACGGAATCGGTATAAGTCGGGACGTTGTTCTATAAAATAATTAAATAAAACCAACGCGACCCAGAAGGAACGACGCGTGTCCGAAGGAGATTAACCCTGATCCACCCCGAAGAGAACAACGTCTCGTGTCATCCTCGTACCCGAAGTCATTGACACACCGCGCCCGAGTCGTCAAAGACGAGTACCCGAGAACTCGTGTCCGAGTGCGTAACACCGGGCGTACGAGGCTCCGGACACCTTAGAAGGGTGTCCGAGTTTGGGTGTCGAGAACGTAACCGTCCTCCTAAGAGTAGGTGACACGCACACACGATTCAGCGAAGTCAACACGGACTGAGAAACGCTGCGATACCTGGTATCGGGTGGTCCGAAGAAACAGGTACCCTAAGAGGTCCGTTCGTATGACCTCCAACGTTACGGGTGGTCCCTTCAGGTCCTGTAAAATAAATTAAGTTTCTAAAACTGTCGGACCTCGAAAACCGGAAGTGTTCATAAATAGCTAAGTTTCCCAAAAAGGGACCCTTATGATCGGTGGTTTCCTGGAAGGGGAGGATGACTGGGAGTGGTGTAGGATTGGGATAGGGGTTCCGGGAGGGAAAAAACTGGGGTAGAAACTGAAGTAGGGATTGGAAGTGGGGTAGGGACTGGGAGTCGGGACGGAACTGGGGTGAAAAGTCGAAGTTATTGTCTCGGATATCATAGGGGGAACGTACTTAACAAGTCCTGGTTCCAAGATTACCAGACTAAACTTCGTCTCCGGGGTGAGAACAACGGTCCTTCAGTCTACAGGTCACCCCTCTTCTGTCTTTCACCCCACTGAACCCGGTTCATACTGTAGGTTTGTAACCACTCCCGTCCCCCGTCGACGATTGGTAGGTCTCAGTCTCTCCATCGATAACTTTCGTGTCATCGGCTTCGACCCTCGGGACCCGTCTCCCCCTTGGGGTCTCCACTGTAGTGTCAAGTTCCCTCCTTGTTTCGTTGTCGGTTAAAGGGTTAAACCTTTAATGAGTGTCCGGGGCTTGTTCTCACGGTCTTTTAAGTCTCTAAAGGGTCTCTAGTCGAAGGTGTAAAGGTAAGTCTTTAAGTGGATGCATGTACGTCTCGCTCTCTGTGGGTCGTAGTCTTGGCGGGTGGGTGCCGAGACACGGTTCTCACCCGAGGTCCTGGTTCCGTCTCTCCCGTCGTCCTTCGCCTTGGGAGCTTGACCGGTTTCAGGTTTCCCCCTTAAAAGATCTTTCTGTACCCCTACAGTGTCTTGCTCCCAGTCTTAACGATCACCCGGTCCACCCCTGTGGACCGATCCTACTTGTCCTGACCCCTGTTCCTTCAGAGCGTTCAAAAGATAGACTCGTGTCGCGACAGGCCGGAGAGACGGTGGACAAGAGGAGGAGGTGGAGTGGGAGACGGGCCACAAAGAGAGAGATAGAATCACAGAAACCACAAAAGAGAAAGAGGGGTAGAGGGTCACTGACAGAGACTCTCACTTAATTAGAGGTAGGCAGACAGCAAGGAGGTAAAGACAGAACCAGAGAGGGTAGAGAGAGGGAGGACATACAAGGAGGGATTGGCAATAGTGGGGGTCTGTACTACGATAAGAGACATAACGAGAATATCACCGGACAAAAGAAGGTCCTCTTCACCCGAAGTACTTCCGTCCGTAAAAACAGACATAACGAAAGACGACGTAGGGGACACGGACCTTATGACGGACCAAGTCCTTCATAGACACCTTACTATTGACTTACTTGGCAGTAAGAGTAGATTCACTCCTATAATTATAAGGTATGGTAGTTCTAATAAAATATTATTGACATTTCGTTGTACTCAACAATAAACACTAGCACCGAGAAATGACTCATGTTTTATATTTGGTCCTTAACCTGGTTCGCAACACCTCTTCGTCGGTTAAGACTACCGTCCAACCTTGACAAAGAAACTGGGGGAAAAACAACGAAAACAATAATATTAGTATGTCTTACCGGGTGGAGTCTCTTAGGACGGGAAGACGGACTGACAATTTAATTCCCAAATTAAATTAAGTAAAATCCCCAAGTCAGGTGGATGACTACCGTGCTTCTTTGCTTGTGTAAGGGGCGGAGTCCAGACGGAAAGACCCTCTACAAACGTTCTAATTACCCACAAAATGAAACGGAGGAGTGGACGAGGGTAGGCACTAGATATTTTCTTGGACCGTGGGTCTGGGGTATTCTACCAATAAAATCTCCGTGATCGGACAAATAGAAGAGTAAGTCCGCCGTGGACCTCATTTTAGAGAAGGAACGGAGTTAGGGAGTAGAGAGTAAGTAACTGGGCAGGCCGTCGCTCGTCTCGGTCGAACCTGAGAACGTACAAATTCAGAAATGTTTGTCTGTCCCATAACAATAGGACAGGAAAAAAGTCTACTTTTTTGACTCCGGGGTTCTCCTCTTCGTTGAACGGTCCATACTGGGGTCCCACCGTCGAAACCCCCAATCCTTGAGTTCTAGACAGGGCACTATCTGAGTTTAGGGGAAATCTTTCGGCGACTTGGAGAAACGGTCGCGGAGTCAAAGGAGCCCCGAGTCGCCATTTCTGGGACGGACGTCACGTCCTCCTTTGGGGTCGACCTAGGGGCCTACCCCTTCTAGGGGACCTCTTCCTTTACAGATGAGTGGCGTCATAAAGAACGGACCCTTTAGGGTACCTGTCTCTCCTCGGATCGCCCGGTGTCAGGCACCCCAGTGGTTCTCATCCTGTGCTGAGTCGCTAACTTTGTTGTTGCCGTGTAGGCTTGCGTTCAATGGCAGCGTCCGTTGCAGTCTCACATCCTCTCCCCGCACCCTCCCCGTCATGGGCCGCGGAGGCCGAACTCGGTCGAGTGGGCTCGAGGGGGTAAGAAAAGGAGCGACAATTAGGCTTGTCCAGGAGGGCTCCGACGCCGCCGACTCACTGCGGCCCTGAGGACGCGTCTTCCACGCCTTAGCCGTGCTCGACGCGGGTGCACCGACCGTCTCGCTCGCCTGCGAGCCGACCTCCCTTCCTCCGGCCCGCGCGGGACGGGTCCCCGCGGCCCCTTCGGCCGTACCGGGGACGGAAACAGAAGTGAGCCGCCGACGACGGCGGTGAGGACGACGGCGACAAGACCCGCAGGGACCCTCGGCCACTCACTGGGGCGCGCTAGCCCGCCGGGCGCAAGGGGGAGACGGAGGGGTGGGCGGGCCCGCGAGCGGGGTGGGACTCAACGAGCGGCCGGAAGCGGCGGGCGGTCGGGCGGGCGAGGGGAGGCGGGGTCACCACGTCCTTGCGGCCCGGACCCGGTCCGAGAGGACTATCGAAGGGCCTATTGGACGGCCTGAAGCCCTCTAAAGACTTCCCGTCCCGCCCGTCCGGAGGTCCTTTGTCATTTCGCCTTTCACTTGAAAGAGCCACGCCGTGGACGGGCCCGTAGTGTGGGCGCGTGGACGAGCGGTATGGTCGCGTCGGAAGAGGGGTCGGGAGGTGTCGATCGATTGTCGGTGGCTCCTACGAACTACTCCCCTTCCTCCCGTCGCCGTCTGTTGGGGCAAGAGAGCAAGGGGAAGCTGGCGCAGACCGAGATCCGGCGCCGGTAAGTGAGTAAATGCGCAAGTGGGGCGCGTGCAAATAACTCACGGATGAGACCCGGTGCGCAAAGTCGAATGACCGTCATATCGAGACTACAGACTGTCGCCACTCAAGTTTTATCGAAAACCGTAAATAACTGACACACTGGAGTCCTTTTACTCGACTCGAGGGACAAAGGGACTTTACAGACAACCCCCGACCCTCCTCCTTCCTCCCCTCTTACCTCAGGGTGGATGGAACATTCTACCACAGAACCTTTGTGGGACTCGCTCTACGCGACTTCTTTTTGCGATTACTGGCACTACTAAGTGTGCTTGTCATTATTATGACTTGTGTCCGAACTCTGGTCTCAGAGGAGTAAATAGTTTTCCAGAGTTGGGTCCGAGACGGGGGAGCGAAAGATCAAATGGGTCCGTCTATCGAACTGGTACGCTCCGAGTGCTGGGGAGACAGGTTACTCCCACTTTTAGGATCACAATCCTCACACGTAGAGTGCCTGGAACCTCTCCCCACCTCCTCCTGACTCGGTTCCGTCGTCGAGTCCCCGGACCGTGCACCACCTTGAACCCGGACCGATACGGCGTCCCACATTCGGATCTCTTTCCGGTGAAGTGGGTCACAGTAGGAGTGTCTCCAGAATGGTAGTCTCTTCCTCTGTGTGAACGGGTCTCGACGTGTCGTGTAGGCACCATCTCGACCGTAAGCGAGGTTCTGATCGCACGAGCCGAGTGGGCGCACAGGTCTGGCGCAGGAGGCAGGTGTGCGGAGCGAGGTTCGTGGGGTCAGGTGATACAGGACTGGAGGAGAAGGAGCATCGTTATTAATATTATAAGTGACCATATCTCACGAACCGTATACAGAAATGTATTTAAAGAAGTAAATCAGGAGGGTTGAGGTAGAATTCAATGTTGGTGGGGGTAAAATGTCTACTCCTCTACCTCCGAGTCCCCTCACTTTGGTACCCATGTTTCCGGCGTCAATCACTCACCTTCCTAACTCTAAGTTTCGTAAAGAAGAGCGGAAGAGGAAATAGGGTCAATAATAATTATTCCTACGTATCGTAACACAAATAGTTACACCTATTTTCACTTGTGCACAACTCCTAGATCACACACGTCCCTGAGATCCCTCTTACTAAAAGTATACCTCAGACACCTAATCTCTAGCCCTCAGAACTAACTTCTACCGGGTCCAAGTTTAGGGTGGAGACGGTGAACGGGAGTCACACTGGACCTCGTTTTCTGACACGAAACCTAAAGGGGAGACATTTCACCCCGACTGTTCACCACGAAACGGAGTTCCACGACGAATTCCTGAATCCTCTACTCACATCGTGAGTCTTGTCGAGGATCAGACACGTCCGTTGGGGTCTTACAATTGACATTAATCAGGACAAAATGTTTGATCGTTTTTTCTTAGGTTCTACAATTCCTTAGACGGACTTGGGGAGTGTCGTCTGTCGACTCCCCTAGGTTTTGGACCCCCGATATTAGTGGAGGGAAGAAAAATTTTTTTTTAATTAAAACCCCCCCTACACCTACGAAAAATTACCAGAAATAACTTAAACAACGTTAGGACGAAGTGAAAATACACAACCGAAAAACCGACGTTCCGTATCCCCTAGAATCGACGGACTGGTCCCTAGTTTGGACACGGAGGACGTAACCCTCAGAATCGATGACCTGGTGATCCCTTCAGGGCAGTTGAGGGAAGAATAAGAACCTCGGGGGGATGTTTGTAAAAGGGTTGGATTCCGGTGTTTGTCATTATTATGATAAAATAAAGTACCTAGCATTCTGCAACTCAAAGAAGGGGGAACACACACACACACACACACACACACACACGAGTGCACACGTACGAGTCAGTGAGTCAGTACAGGTTGAGAAACACTGGAGTACTTGACATCGGATGATCCGAGGAGACAGGTACCTTAAAAGGTCTGTTCTTATGACCTCACCCAACGGAAAAGGATGAGGTCCCCTAGAAGGGGAGGGTCCCTGACTTGGTCGTAAAGGACGTAACCGTCCACCTAAGAAATGGTGACTCGGTGACTCTTGGGGAAGAAGGGGAAGGGTATGGAGATTTAGCCTTTGCGAGATTGTCGCAGCGTCACGTAGAATTTTAACTACTGACCTCCATTGTCTTTTCAAAACCTAGATCTATCACTACAAGAGACGTGTTGTAGTGCTTACATGAATTAACGGTGACCTCATATACAAAATTTCACCAAATTCTCCGTTTAAATTAAAAATTGGTGTTGTGCCTGCGTTAAAAATTTTAACTACTACGACTCTATCTCCTATATGCCATTATTGTTGAGTTTCCGCACCCCACCCCCCCGGCGTCCGCCCGTCATTCCCGCCCTGGGTCACTGTCTGGGTCAGGTCGGGGGTAGAGTAGGAGTGGGGACCTGGTCCTGACCACGAGGCGTAGGGGCAAGGGGAGTTGTGTACGTGTCGGTTCCCCAAGGTTCGAGGTCCTCGGGGGACGGGGTAGGCCTAGTCCCTGTGAGTCTACACTGGGTGGGACACAAAGGGGCGTCCCTGGTTCTATTAGTGTCACGACCGGGGTCGGGTCCACAGACCAAAGGACCCTCTTTGACACTGGGACGGTACATTTGACGTGGGGGACCTTGTGTTACACTGCCATTGTGTTCACTGGACCTGTTTCGTCTCGGCCCGTCTCGTGAGGGCGTCGCACCGCCAGAAGGTGGGGCGGGTCCCGGGGTCGAAGGTGCTTAGGTCGGCCAACCTTAAGAACCGGCGGTTCGGGCCACTCTTCGACGCCCTGCGGAGTGACCGACACGCCCTCAACGAGCACCTTCTACTCCCATTAATGTGGACGGTTAAACGGTGCAAGGGATTACCACTGTTCTCGCGAGCTTAGGTCGAGGCACACGAGCCATTCGGCCCTCCTCCCCCCTCGGTTTTCCCTCCCTACACCTCAGCCTATCCCTCCATCCGTTTCTCTCCCTTCCCGGGTCCTCCCTCCCTCTTTAAGGCTCCTTGGTTTCCTCCAGTCCGTTACTGGGACGCCCTACGTCCCCTCTAATCTTCCCCCTCCCACAGTTCCTGGCCTTCTCTCAGTCTCCAGGACCCCACATTCTAGAACCTCTGACACCCGGTTCCCCTAACCTCCTAGACCCCTACGACCACCATACCCCCCTCACCGAATACGTTCTTCATCCACCCCTGTCTCTGACCGGACCCTTCGACCCTTCGGTGACGGTCGAACCCGTCCACCTAAGTAGAACTTGCGACGAAAGAAGTAAACACTTTCTCCGAATCATTGTTATCAAGACGGACGGAAGTCTTTCGATAGGACTCCCATGTTCCTCAAGTAGGTCCACTTGGCGAATCTCGTCTCTGGATACACCCGACCCCTATCACTCAGTCAATAACAATGAGGGAAACCACTCCTTCACTCACTCACTGACGAGGCAGTTCAGATTGAGATCAGGTGGTCCGAGGTGGGACACCCTAAAGGGTCCGTTCTCATGACCTCACCCACCGGTAAAGGACGAGGTCCCATAAAAGGGTCGGGTCCCTAGTTTGGACAGAGGGGACAGAGGACATAACGTCCGCCCAAGAAATGGGTGACTCGGTTTCCCTCTCAACTTTATCTGATCCTCCCCTTCTAAGACTATAGGTCCTCACCTCCCGAAAGAGGTTGACTCCACCGCCCCCCGTCCCCCTACGGGAACCGTAACAGTGCCTTTGTACGCAGGTAAAAATACTCATGGTCTCTTTTATACTGTCCGGAAGGAGAACCGTTGACTCATACTTCAGAGAAACGGAGCCAAAAGAGTAGACACTTTACCTCTAACGACACTCCTACTTATTCTCGAGTACGAAGAAAAAACGAAGACACAGTCCTTGACAAGACCCGGAACATACTTACTGAGTGGTAAGAGGTCCCCCAGAAGGGTTACGTCCCTAGCTTGGACCCAAGGGACGTAACGTCCGTCTAAGAAATGGAAGACTCGGTGGTCCCCTCGAGTGATAGTGAAAGACACAGTCCTTGACAGGACCCGGAACGCACTTACTGAGTATTTTCTAATTAAGGAACCTTGTCTCGGACTGTGTACGGGGGTTGGTTTCCGTAGAGAGTAGTAAAGTCTTTTAAATTCTGAAGTGCAGAATCCTAAATCCTACTCTCATTTTGTCTTGGCCACTCAGTTTAATTTCTCTTCAGGACTCATTCTTCTTGTGTCCATGACTCCCTTTTCCTTGGTGCACTTTGGGGTCCAGACCCTTAGCGGTCTTACCAATTCTTTTACCCGTTTCATCAAAATCTCAGTCTGTCTGGAACACCCTTCTAGATCAAGACTGTAGATACTGATACCTTTGAACTCGGTCAGGGAGAACAGACTTAGAGGTCTCGTGTCGAGTCGGGAGGGGAGGAGGCACTTCGGGAGTCATTGGTGTAGGGGCTCTAAGTCCGTGGGGAAGGCCCTAGGGGGTAGGGTCGGAACGGGTCAGACTCAGTAGTGACAGACCCCTCTAGGCAGAAGGGAAGGTTGTCAGGTAGGGTACTTCCGTTCAACCCCGACAGAGTCAGGAAGGGCTCAGAAGTTATGACGGGTAGTCTCTCAGTCCGTGGCATAAGTTAATGGTTAGTATTAATATACATAACTCGTGCATAATGGACGGTTCAAGGTAAAATTCTCGAAATGGATATTTAAGAGTGGCGACGAGTAGGAGAGGAATAGGGGTTTACTGTCTGTTCCTTTGACTCCGTGACTGAACGGGTTCCGGTGGGATGCCGACCCGGTCTCGTCCCTAAACTTGTACCGGTGTAGGTCATGGGAGTAGAGACATGAGGGAACGACGACTCTACAAACAACGCACTGACGACCACTCCGCATTGGACACAGAAGAAAACGAGGAGAAGAGTCGGGCCGGGGTCTTGTTCCGACTTTGGGACCTGTAGGGCGAGTCGGGTTTGGGACACGGCCACCGGGCGACGTAGAGGTGTCCTCCAGTGGGTGGACGGGCGTAGAGGACCAGGAGTCTACTTTTCTGGTTATGGTGGGTCCACGGCCCCGGGGACGGACCGTGGCAGTGGCAGTAGTCGGAGAATTAGAATTGTGGAAGGTCGGTCCACCTACCGTCCTTACAGTGGACGTCTCACCTCGTGCTCTCGAAACTCCTCGGGTACCACGAGGGGTACTGGAACCGACACAGGACACTCACCCAGATTCACACTCGTTCCCGCCCTCCCCGACGGTCTGACAGAGGTGGGAGGGGATGTGACTGAGGCTCCCCGTGAAAGTTGCAACGTAGTACAGTAGTAGTCTCGACCGACCGACTGATTACGGAAGGTGGGTAGGGGCGTACCAGATGTGGCTGAGGGGACCCGGTATCTATTGGGACAGGAAATAACGGATATGGTCGACGAAGAAAAAAAGGGGAAAACCGGTATGGTGGCCCACACACCCTAGAATCAAGGGACACGGATGTACGTACGACGGTGGAGTCAGCACAGGTAGAGAAACGCTGGGGTACCGGACATGGTCCGAGGAGACAAGTACCCTAAGAGGTCCGTTCTTATGACCTCACCCAACGGTACGGGAGGAGGTCCCCTAGAAGGGGTAGGTCCCTCACTTGGGCTCTGAGAATACAGAGGACGCAACCGTCTGCCTAAGAAGTGGTGATCGTGGTGCACCCTTCGGGGAACCAAGGGACTGGTCCCTAGTTTGGGTGCGGGACACGTTACCTTCGTGACTCAGAACTTGTGACCTGACGATCCCTTCCTGGGATGGTCGAAAAATATGGTGTCAAGTGTGACGAGGGACCCCCGGTGACAGGTGTGCCTGTGGGGTGTATGCGAGAGAACTCGGACGTGTGTCGCGGATGTGGGAGAAGGGACCCGTTGACAGGTGTGACTGGAACCCGTGTGACGATGTGACGAAGGAGTGGTAGTCATGGTTGAGGGAACACAGAGGAGGTGACGGTATCGCGACAGACCCGAAGGGTCCGCCGCGATGACCATTTCTTTGACGGACGGTTTCGTCCTCTACGTCCAAACCAGGGACCCACCCCTTCTAGGGGGACCTCCTCCTTTACTGTTGGGTGAGGTCATAAGAACCTTTTAAGGCGTCTGTCCTCCTCCGACCACCCGACGGCAAGGACCACAGTGTGTCTCGATCTGCGACGACTCGTGTGTGTGTGTGACAATAGATGCGACCGAGATACCCGGGGTCTGTCGTAACGGGAGTGAGAGATGTGGTGAGGAAATCCGGTCGTCGACTCCCGTCAACCGTCAACTGGTGACGACGGGACTGTGGGACGGAAAAGACGAGGCCAAGAGGATCTATGAGGGAGTGTGACTGGGTGTCGTAACGGATGTGACCGATAGGACCTCTTGACGGATGTAACAGGGGTGGGGGTGGGGGGCGCATCAGTGTGAGGGGAGACGGGGTGACGACAGGTGTGACCGAGTAGATGCCTGACCCAGGAGGGCAGTGACAGACCTGACTGACGAGGGACGGACTGTCTACGACGTGACTGGTGTGGGCTGGGGGAGTTGACCTAGACTCACTCCTCCCACAGATTTGACTGAGGAAGGGTTGTGTGTACGGTTTTGTGGAACAGAGTGAACCGGAAGGGGGACCCCTGAAATTTTTAGAAGGGACAACTAGTGTAAACTCAACCCACTCTGTGTCTGACTCACGTCAGTAGGTCCTAAGAGAGGACGTCCTGAACAGTCTCGGAACTTATACGAGTGGACACAATACTTGTGGGTCGTCCTCCGAAAAAGAGTGTCCTGTAGGGTCCGTACGGTCCTGGACCGAAATATCCCTTTTGCCTATCTCTTCGTCCAGGACTCTTCGCGACAGACACTGGGGCGAGGATCGTGGGACGACTCCTGAGGGTCCGAAGATAAGAACCCCGCCTTCGACCTTGGGTAACGGGTCTGGGGAGGGTCCGGAGAGGTGGAACTCGACAAGGGGTTTGGACAGTTCCGGGAGAAGGAAAACACTGTACTTAGGGTCGATAGAAATCCGGGAAACTTCCGAGGGACAGAGACTCGGACACACAGACAAAGGGGGTCTGGGGGGGCTCCAGAGGTATAGGCCGATACTGCTGTTGACCATGTAGCCGGCATCTCTCCAACGGGACTTGACACTGCAGGTGTCGTTTGGTCTCGGGTGCCCGATGTTGACCTGGTGCACTCAAGGAGTCTCCTTCCTCCCCGACCCCCGGACCTGAGGTCCCAGACTCCCTCCTCCCCACATCCGTCCTCTCAATTTTTGTTTTGCTCTTCAGTTGACACCCGGGGGTCCTTTTATAGAACATACGTGTCTCAATTACTCCACTACTTCAGGTCCAAACAACTGTGTGGACGAGAAATGCCTCACGGACGACACACGGTCCATGAATGGACGCGGGGTACACTAGGGGTGCGAGACCGGTGTCAGACGTGATAGCGGTCCGGACCCAATTTCTATACGGGCCTTCGACACCAGCAGACGGGCCCGTGTGCCCATATCTCCACTGAGAGGGTAGCCACAGACCGAGGTTTGGGTTAGGAGAATTCGGGACCTGACACGGTGGCGGGGTCGGTGGAACGTATTGGACGAGTCAGTGGAGAATCTCTCGTTTATGACAGGGTAGGGGTAAGAGTAAAAAATTTTTATGGATAAATAAACCGACATAGCCCAGAATCGACGCCGTGCACCCCAGAGACAACACCGCGTGTCTGAGAGATCAACACGGCACGTGCGAGTCGTCAACGTCGCGTGTCCGAGTCAACGGGGTTCCGTGCACCCTAGAATCAAGGGGTTCATTTTTAGCGAGTCAGTACAGGCTGAGAACGTTGGGGTACCTGATATGTCAGGCACCTTAAGAGGTCCGGTCTTATGCTCACACATCGGAAAGGGAAGATCTCCCCTAGAAGAGTTGGGTCCCTAGCTTGGGTACAGAGGGTGTAACGTCCGACTAAGAAATAGTTGACTCGGTGTTCCCTTCGGGTTCTTACAACCTCACCCATTGGATAAGGAAGAGGTCCCCTAGAAGGGTTGGGTCCTTGACTTGGACCCAGAGGACGTAACATCCGTCTAAGAAATGGTTGAAAAGAAATGGTCGACTCGATGGTTTTAAGAAATGGTTGACTCGATGTTCCCTGGTTTGGACGTAACGTTCCGTCTAAGAATTGGTGACCTTCGATGGTGGTCCCTTCATCGGGGGAGGGTTAAAAGAACTAACTCCTCGTCTCGTTAGTTTTGTGAAGGAGTTTAAGGACAACTCTGATTCCTATTCTGACCCCTTTCGATTTCCGTTTCCCCATTTACCAAATGGGATTAAAAATAACCCGGGTCAAAAACAATAATGTTTTTATTGAATACTCGTGACATCTTTAAATCCGTTACACCAATGCTCATTTTCCTTCTTTTACCGAGAATATCAGGATATGGGTCAGTAGAGGTCTTTGTAGTGACAATGGGAAACAATATGTAGAAAGGACAGAAAAATAGTTATAAAGATCTTTTTTTTCTTTCTTTGACACGACATACATATTAAAACTTTTGAAAGGAGACAGGTACTTATGTAAAGAAAGCAGAAACAAGGCAGAAACGGTGTGGAGTGTCGTATGGACTAGAGTCAAGGGACTGGTCCCTACCTTGGGTGCGAGGAAACGTCACCTTTGCGTCTCAGAATTGACGACCCGGTGGTCCCTTCAGGGAGAGCACTTGTGGAAAGGTTCAGTCCCGTGTATCTAGAAGGGAGTCGTAAAATAGTCTTTTAGAAAGTTCGGATGTCTTCAGAACATTCGTAAAAGGTCATTTGGAAGTGTTCGGACGACACACCTAAGAGAGTGATTGTAAAAGGACCTGAACGAACTAGTGTAAGGACGGGAAGTCAGGTAGGGAGAACGGTAGATAGGTTGTCAGGAGTAGTAAATACATAAAGTTTATGGGTTGTGGACGAAGAAACTCCCCGATCCTGACAGTGTTTACTCCGACAGTCACTGTATTGGCCAGGGTCGACCCCTATGTCTCCACGAAAGGGTAAGAACTGATACGTTTACAGCATCACCCCCCCCCCCGTAGGGGCAGTCAGATGGAGACACCTGTCGGTCCGTACAGAGTTACCAACCGGTCGTCTCGACGGTTAGTTTCCAAAAGTTAACCATAACTGTCGACCGGAAATGGAAGGACAGAGTTTCGTGGTGTTAAGTCCGAGTGTTTGGTATGTCGGTCGAAAGGTACGGTCGAGACGTCTTATGGGTTTGGGTACGGGGCCAGAGGAGACAGGTAATTTGGTCACAAAGAAAGAAAGAAAATTTTATAAATAGATAAATAAACCGACGTGACCCAAAATCAACACGGTACACCCTAGATCAAGGGACTGGTCCCTAACTTGTACCCGGGGGACTTAACCCTTCCACCTCAGAATCGGTGACCGGGTGGTCCGTTCAGGGATTTGGTCACAAAGAACTGATGAATGACACACAGCCTACGATGACTGGGGGCACGACGTACGATTCAGTGATGTCAGTACAGGCTGAAAAAGACTGGGGTACATGACGTCGGGCGGTCCGAGGAGACAGACACCCTAAGAGGTCCGTTCTTATGACCTCACCCAACGGTAAGGGAGGAGGTCCCCTAGAAGGGGTGGGTCCCTGACTTAAACGTGGAGAATCCTGAGGACGTAACCGTCCACCCAAGAAATGGTGATCGTGGTGGGTGTCCGAAGTCATTTACTTTTTCTTGGTTTAAGGGGGGAGAGTCTAGAGGTCTAGACCCCTCTCTTTGTTTGTTCCATTACAACCTTAAGGAACCACCCAGTGTTCAATACAAAGGTGTGAAGGTGACGGTTCCCGGGGACCTCAAGTTAGTGTCCAGTCCCTTACTTCTAGGGTGTTCGAAATCCCACACCGGTTTTATTTTTTTTAAAAAAAAATTAAATTTCTTTTTGTTTGTTCTATGGTAAAAATTCCTACCTCACACAGTCCACCACTATTTACGACACCCTTTCTAGAACATCTCCTCCGACCCCCAGCGATGTTAACTTTCTCCCATTGGTTCCTTCCACAGTGTTTCCACTACAGACTCATCTCCTGACTTCATCCACTCCCACTCGTCGCACCCATGGTTACCCTTCCCGTAAGGTCCGTATCCCTTGTCGTATACGTTTCTGGGACTCCACCCTTGTATTGACTTCGTAAGGTCCCGGTTGTTCAGTCGGTGTTACCTATATCTCCGTCCTCGTTTACCTAGTCACGTAGTCCCCCGGTCGAACACACCCTGGACACGGGTACCAGTCCTGAAAAGGAAATGCCTTCCCGAGACCTGTCTCCCGACTTCTTGACTACGAAAGCTTAACGCCACGACCACTTCTGAGAACTCTCAGGGAACCTGACGTTCCTCTAGTTTGGTCAGTTAGGATATCCTTTAGTTGGGACTTATAAGTAACTTTCCTGACTACGACGTCGACTTCGAGGTTATGAAACCGGTGGACTACCCTTCTCGACTGAGTGACCTTTTCTGGGGGACTACGCCCCTTTCTAACTCCCGTCGTCCTCTTCTCCCGTCGCCTCCCACTGTAGTAGTAGGAGTCGCCTCCTACTGTACCAATCTATCGTAGTAACTGAGTTACCTGTACTTAAACTCGTTTGAGGCCCTCTATCACTTCCTGTGCCCACGGACCTCCCGACGTCAGGTGCCCCAGTGTCTCAGCCTGTGCTAAATCGTTGACTTGCTGTTGTTACTGACCTGTCTCCCCTCTGAAGTCGATACAAGAGAAACAAAAATTGCAAATAAACCAAAACCAACTCAACCCAGAAGGAACGTCGCGCACCCGCAGAGAGGTCAGTACCACACGTCCGAGGTCTCACACACCTGAGACACCAAACGTCGTCTGTCCGAGAGATCGACTCCGCTGACCCGAGTCATCAAAACTGAACGTTCGAATCAAAGGGGAGTCGTACACTCTAGGGTCTAGGGGTTGGTCCCTAGCTCGAGTGTAGGGGACCTAACTAACCGTCCGTCTAAGAATTGGTGACCTGGTGGTCCGTTCAGGTAGACACACCTAAAACTTGCACCCCGTCTGTCCCAAAACGACCATCCGACCTACCCTCACACTCTCCGTCTCAATCCCCTTGAGGTCCGAACGAGACTTGAACATAATATCTGCCGTACTCTTAACGATATAAGGACGACATGTCACTCACGGGGTTGTGGCCGATGAGATCCGGAGACTGACTCTGGTGAAGGAGTGGGTAGACAGAGAGGATCCTGGTTCCCTTGGGACGGTAGGAAACGACACCGGGTCCCGTGAGTCGAGGACTAAGTATGACACCTGCTCTGGTAGTTACGTTGAAAGTAGACGGAACAGTGGTTGTGGGATCCCTGGTTGGTCCGTTTGCACTGGCAGGACCAGTCTCCACTCCTCGGAGGACCCACCCCTCTTGTCTCCTTGAATCCTATCTATAGTTTCTCCTATAGCTTCATCCTAAGGGAGACTCCCTCCCCAAATCTCCACCAGGGACCAATTTCCTCAGGGAGTTGGTGTTCTTACGAGGGTTCGAGGGTAAGAAAGGAATTCGGGGAAGTACCTTCCAAGTTGCCCGAGTCGAAATGACAGACAATTGAGTGGTACACTTGGTAACCTTGGTGACATGTCGGTGGACCTGTGTCGAGGAGACGTTTGGGTCCGACCACATCAACGTATTACGGAGAAGGGTTACCTGAGTCCGTCCGAAAAGGTTCATATAATCTGTCTTGAGACAGTAAACGTTAGCTATCTTCGTGTTCAGTTTTATCAGGTCCGTTTTTACCCTGAAATAATCTTTAAGTGGAAGTCCATACCAATCTAGGTTCACGAGGTCGACACATTGGGTCCTTGAAAAGAACTGGAGACAACAGAGACGAAAAGAAAACGACCGAAATAAGGGACCGTTCGAAAGGGGAGTCCTTCCATTCTACTAGGGGTCGTCAAATATCCGAGTGTCGGGTGGTCAAATCATTAGGGTTCCCTTTCTTATGTGGTGAAAGTTATCGAGATCGGTCTCAGACTTCCGACCGGGAGTAACCGAGTTGAATCTAGGGTGGAGTACTTGGTCAACGTCGTCGGTCTCTCTTACCTTACGAGACTAACTGGTCCGGGTCCAGTTTCAGGGTAGGAGGCCGAACATGTGCGACGACATAAATTTTACCTATTGGTTGTTCCCGGATGATACATCGTCCACCTTGAGACAAGTTACAATACACCGTTGGACCTGTCCTCGCCCCAACCCCTCCTTCACCTATGTATATATACATATCGACTCAGGGCAGCGACAAGTGGGCTTTAATTGTGTTGCAGTAAACAATTAGCCGAGATGGGGTTGTGTATTATTTTTTAAAAATTTTTTCTTTTGGGTTCAGGGTAGGATCCTTGGTCTCCCACCCCACTTCGAGTCGATTTGGTATATCTGACTCCCTCCGTCTTGGCATCGGAGGAAGTTTTCACTTCAGATTATAAAACCCCCCGTCCACTTTGGGGGGGTTTTCAGAGAGTCGAATTTAGAGACGAAGGAAGAGGAGACCGTCTTGCAGGATCCCTCGTCAGTGTTCTCGTGAGCATGAGACGCTAGATATAGTAGGACCGGAACCATTAGGGCAAACAGCAGGACCACCACAAGGACTAGAAAGAGATGACCACGTCTTTCAGGGCACTCAGGGGAGAAAAAGTGTTATAGGGGGCGGACGGACGATATTTACTTGTAGTGGTGTCGGTGGTGTTAATTCGTGGATGATACTCGGATGTCCGAGACATGATTCGGAAGGTGCACCGTCGGAGAGGGACTTGGGAGTACGGTTGTGGTACTCCAAGGAGACAAACTATCTGTCGTTGTGACTCTGGTCCCTCAAAATAAGTAACCCAGTGACTGAGTAAAAATGTTTCACCCTCGTCGAGGACATTCATGACTTTGTGGTGTCATTCCTGAAACCGAAAGTCAGGACCACTGTATCTTCGAGGACGGTTTCCCTACGTCACACCTTATTGTGAATTGGAGGAGTGGGAGTGAAGGGAAGTAGACGGAACGAGTCCTGACCGAGGGACTTTCCTCCCTAACGGGGTTAGGGACCGAGATTTTCCACGGGTCTAGGGACCGAATTCCCGAAACGTTCCGACAAGGGGATGGACCTCGGGGGAAGGGGTACCGAGGGAGACCGTTTCAGGATACCGATTAAGACATTAGTTTTCTCGATGTAAAACCACTCGGGAAAGAGACACGGTTCGTGAAGGACACGTGTCGGGGGAACTTACGAGTGTTGGTGGGACATTTCTCTCAGGGGGACACTCGGGCAAAATGTCTACTCCTTTGTAAACGAGTCTCTCTACTGTAATGGACGGTCGACCGTGTGGCGACCTTTCAGTTCTCAACTTCCGTTTAGACAACCAATGTTTCAAAATAAACAAGTTGGTGATTTGTTTTTCTGGAGGAGTGTAGGGTCACCCTTCGGGAGAGGAGGTCCCTCGGGAGGGACTGGAAAAGGACTTTACTTGGTTCGTGGACGAGACCCGAAGGGGTGGGGGTGGGGAACGGGTGAGTCCCCGTAGTACCAAACCCCTGAACAGACAGAGAGGTCACCTGACCCTTTGGGTCCTCGTGTCTCGATCTCGACAGTCAGTACCGACACAGGGGTCGTGGTGGATGGTGACCTAGTCCGTGTTTTCTCCGTGAACTCCTTTACAAACGACTTACGTAGTACAGGTACCCGTTTTCGGAATGATACTGAGTCAAAGGAGTAGACACTTTACCCGCACAGGTATGGACAATTACATCTGGGTCGTGAATGGTATCGTAAACCGTGTAACATTCGGTGTGCGAACCTCTTCCGTTACCGTGGAGTGAGGTCATGAGAACGGACCTTTTAGGGTGCCTGCCTCCTCGGACCATCCGACTTCAGATACGCCAAGGATTCTCAGCCTGTGCTGACTCGCTGAAGTGAAACTGAAAAGTGAAAGTACGTCATCTCTTCCTTTACCGTTGGGTGAGGTTATAAGAACGGATCTCTTAGGGTCCCTACCCCCTCGGACCACCCGACGGTAGATGCCCCAGCGTGTCTCAGCCTGTGCTGACTTCGCTGAATCGTCGTCGTCGTCATTCGGCGTGCGACCCATAAAAACAGACAAAACAAATGTAGATATACGGGTCGTGGGTCTTACGTAGGCCGTGTTTCACCTGTAAACGATAAACGACTTATTCAGGGACAAAATACCAACTCCTTTGACTCCGTGTCTCTCCAATTCAGTTAACGGGTACCAGTGTGCCGAGGATTTCCTGACTCTAAACTTGAGAAGGCAGACCAAGGTCTCGGGTACGAGTTATTTACAAATACATATGAATTATTGACTTCCTTATTGATCTACTTCGGATATGGGGTGACACAAAAATTTACATCCTCGGTAAGACCCTGTACTGAGGGGGTACAGTTATCGTCTCGGCCCTGAATCTTAAGTTCCCCGGACCAGTGGGTGCACACAGAAGAAGGGTACGAAAGGTCGCATCAGTAGGTGAAGACTAGTGAAGAGGAGGACAGAGGAGTCCAGCCTTGGTCATGTCAGGGTGACGATTACCCCATTCACACGACCACCTCGACTCCTCCCCCACCCCCAGACGTGCTTGGGGTCTAATTAGAGGCACCCGAAAGGGTTCTTTCCCGGTCCATAGAGACACGTGGGCGTCGTGAATTGGACCCTTAGACGTAAAAGTCTAGAGGGGAAAGGAAGGGTAAGTACTGGTATGGACCTCTTCACGACGGTCCCAACCCTTTCCTCGTCCGGACGTCGAGAGACGTACGACGCGAAGCCGTCCTTCTGAAAAAAATATTCCCGAACTCCAATTTCAATCCTGTCCCCTACTCTACCAACCGTAGTACCTGTACTCAAACTCGTCTGAGGTCCTGTATCACTTCCTGTCCCTTCGGACACGACGTCAGGTACCCCAGTGTTTCTCAACCTGTGTTGACTCGTTGACTTGCTCTCCGATTTCAAACACATAAAGGGATCCAGTCGATATGTCGGCAACGGCCGTTAAGGGTCCCAGGTAGTTGTCTCCCGCGGTCCACTGTCGTACCCCGACCTACCACTCTAACCTCGACCACTCCTGTACCTAGAAGGTCGACCTGAAGGAGGGGACGGAGTTATCTCTCTCAGAGGGAGGTTTCTGCGACCGGTGGGAAGGGGGACGGTCTGGAGTTCCTACGGGAGAGACGGAGTGTCGTGCCACTGGACCCACCTCCCGTTCAAGTCCCCAGATGTTCTGGTCGGAGTCCAACTCAGTAAGTGATGTTCCTGATACCTTGAGTCCTTTCGACAAATGAGTGCCTATATTAAAGGATGTGACGTTCCTACTCTAGTTCTCGTCGTTACACTTTTCCGGGCAGGGCCGTGTTCGAAGACCAACAAGCCAGGACCACCTCAGTACACCTGTCGTGAGTGAAGAGGACCGCTACTGGACACGGGTGTGTGCGTCTCACAACGGTTCGTCCTTTCGCGCGGACTCGGAACCAAAGGTCTCCACAGTTAGTACATCTGTACCGACTGGTGGGTACGTCGACTGGAACCGTGGTTGCATCTTTCTCGACTTCTTTCTCACGGACGTACTAGTTAGTCCAGACTGAGAAACGCTGGGGCAACCGCAGGCACCCTAAGAGGTTCTTTCTTAAGACCTCACCCAACGGCAAAGGAGATGGTCCCCTAGAAAAGCCGAGTCCCTAACTTGGACACAGAGAACGTAGAGGACGTAATCGTCCGTTAAACAAATGGTGACGCGGGGGACCCTTCGGACCGTGGTTGTATCCAGTTCGGTAATAACACACCGGATTAAGGGGGTGGTACTTAGTGTGGTAGTCGTATCTATCGGGTGTCGGGGTCCATTTGTTTCGGAAGACAGTCGGTCCTGTAAGGTTTCTTCCCGATTCTCCAATGAAGTGTTCTTGGTCCCCGCGTTTCCCGGTGCAGAAAGAAACTTGTCCAATTAGGAAAGGACTTATCATCCCGGTGCGTCTTACAACGTTGATGGTCTCCAAAAAAACCATTCTTAAACTGAAGGCCGGAACTCGAAGATTTAGAGACTAAATCAACTTAGAACCGCCGAATGTTCTTTATCAGTGACTAGGAACAGTAGTCTTCTCTTGGTCTCCGGTCTTGAGTCGACGGGGCCCTGACAGGTTCCTCGTCCTCGTTCACCACCGGGACTTGACTACACCAGGGGCCTCTCGTAGACACCGGTCGTACGACCCCAATTGTTCTGGAACCAGTAGGTGGTTCCTTTCGTTCTTTAACAAAGGTTTTGTTCTTCCTTTTTTATCTACGACTTCTTAGTCTTCGATGTCGACACGTCGTGTCAGACGGGAGTCTGGACCTACCTGTACCGGGTTCGGGGTCCTGTTTCTCGAAGAGACTATGTGACTGTACAAATAAAATATTGAAAGACACTAGAACCCCAGTCCGTGGTCTTAAGGAGACAGACACATAGTATAGTCCGTCTATCTCTGGAACCCGGTCTTACGATTTGGCCTCTCGTCCCGTACTCGGTGAGACGTTCTCTTTCACTCTTCCCGTACACCCGAAGACAGACCCGTCTACCCTCTTATGTTTTGTCTCTTCCCACCCCTTCTCTACCTTCGGTCGGTTTGCCCTCCCCACCCCCGTACTGTTCCGGTCACCCCGAGGTGTCACATCCTTGTATTTCCCTCTGACTAATGGATCGACGGTGTATTCGGGGAACTGACAAGGGTCGGGGGTTTGTGGAATAATTTCAATTAAGCAATGTGGAGCTCACCGACACACGTACCCCCAGAAAACACCTTTGACCCCTCCTTGTCTCAAAACGGGTTTGGTAGTGGTACTCTCTGTCTATGTTTCCGAACCTCCGTTCTGGAACTTGGTTCTCCCGGTGTTTCTCCCCGACGGGACAACCAGGTCACCGATTTCGAGGGTCACGTCCCCGGGGCCCAAACTAGGGACCAGTCCCTTGATCTAGGGTGTGTGGCTTTGATTTCGGGGACTTATCTTGGTTCGTGTCGGTTCGTCTATTTACCACCACCACCAAATCGACGGTTCAGCACACGTCGAGAACGTTGGGTATCTGACATCGGGCGGTCCGAGGAGGCAGGTACCTTAAAGAGCCCGTTCTTACGACCTCACCCAACGGCATTGGAGGAGGTCCCCTAGAAGGACTGAGTCCCTAGTTTGGACGTCGAGACCACAGACGACGGAAACGTCCGTCTAAGAAATGGTGACGTGGTGGTAGACCTGAAGTTACACGTGTAGGATTAAAATTTTACGATATAACGAATTTTTTTTTTTAAGATTGGTAGTAGACTCGGAAGTCATTCAGTAGTAGAAAAACGTTGTCATTGTGGTTTCTAGTGTCTAGTGTCCGGTACTATTGTCTATCTTAGTGCTTTTTTCGAATTTTATAACATTCTTAATGGTTTTATACTATGTCTCTGTGGTTCAGTCGTCTATGAAAACCCTTTTACTGTGTCTGGCTGAACGAGTTACACCTCGACGAGTTAAATAAATTTTTTTTTTTTGTTTTTGTGTCATATACGGTTCACATTATTCCGTTTCTCGGAAGTTTACTCCACCCGAATATGTATTTTCGGAGTTTGGTTCTCAATATTTTTCTATAGTCCCCGGGTAAAACTCAAATAAACGTGTCTTCATTATTTCACTCCCAAATCGAGTGAGGGAGTCATCTACTGACCTATTTGTTTTAGACCAGATAGGTACGTTGTCCTATAACAGGTCGGTACCTTTCCCTACCCCCTAATTACGTGCGCTGTCAGAACCTTTGTACTACGATTTACTTTCTTCGGTCTGTGTTTTCTAGTAAAGAACGTACTAAGGTACATTTACTTTCTAGGTCATATCCGTTTAGGTATCTCTGTCTTTTCTCTAGTCACAAATAACCCCGGATCTCCCTCCTCCTTACTCCTCACTGACGAATCACCCAAGTTCCGAAGGGAAACCGTACTATTTTTTACAAGATCTTTATCTATTGTCACTACCAACGTGTTCTAGTACCTGGATGTTCATGGTGAGTCAACATGTGTAATTTTACCATGTAACATACACCCAAAACCGTGTTATTTTTTTTTATTAAATTTTAAAAATAAATTTCTTAAAAAGGTAAGGGGTCTCTAATGACCTTCTTAAAAGTCCTTGGTTAATTTGAGTACTTCCCATCCACTTAACAACCTCTTTTTTTATTATAAGATTGACAATTTCTTTTTTAATGAATTACTATGGTCAATTTTGTACCACAAGAGGCTGTGAGTCAGTACAGACTGAGAAACACTGGGGGACCTGACATCGGGCGGTCCGAGGAGACAGGTACCCTAAAGGGTCCGTTCTTATGACCTCATCCCACGGTAAAGGAGGAGGTCCCCTAGAAGGGGTGGGTCCCTAACTTGTGTGTAGAAAAGGTAGAGCACGTGACTGTCCACCTAAGAAATGACTATCACGGTGGACCCCTCGAGTCAATTTCGTATTTCATTTTCTTTCACAACCACCCAGTCAGTACGGACTGAGAAAGGTTGGGGTACCTGACGTCGGACGGTCCGAGGAGACAGGTACCCTAAAGGGTCTGTCCTTATGACCTCACCTAGTGATAAGGGAAGACATCCCCTAGAAGGACTGAGTCCCGAGGTCGGGTCCCGAGGGTGTAACGTCCGTCTAAGAAATGGTAGACTCGGTCGTCCCTTCGGGTTCCGTCTGAAATAAATCCCTCTACCCCAGTAGTGGAATCCATATCCCTCGTAGACGGTTCTCCGCTCCCTGACCTGGGTTAAGGTTTAGGTCACACCCGTACACCCCTAAGTATCGGTTCGTCGTCCGACCCTCAGCCACCTACCTTTGGTTGATTCTCCACCCCTATCCCTCCCTCTAGAGCCACCCCGAGGACCCACGCTTTCGGAAAGACACAGGGGGTAAAGAACTAATGTCCTTTCTACGAAGTAAGTCGGAGGGACTGGAAGGGTCTCAAGGTGCCCGTCCAAGTTTCTCGACGATAGTTATAATCCCTCGCCTCTCCCAAGTCTCTCTCGAAGGGACCACCGAGTCTGTCATTTTCGCAGACGGACGTTACGCCCTCTGGGTCCAAGTTAAGGACCGATCTCTTCCTTTACCGTAAGGTGAGGTCGTGAGAACGGACCTTTTAGGGTACCTGCCTCCTCGGACTATCCGAGTTTGTCAGCCTGTGCTGACTCACTGAAGTGAAGTGAAGTGAAGTCCCAAGTCTCTGTTCCCTCCTTGTCAGTTCTCTTTATTATGTGAACCCCGTCCCAGGACCAAGTGGGAGTTCCCTATGTGTATTTGTTATAGAAACTCAACAAAATGTGTGTGACTTTGGGGGTGATCTACCCTCTCCAATTCCCCACACGACGTGTGTTCCTGTATCTGAGGTCTGGCCAACCGTGGTCTTCCAACTACTACGACTGAGGGTGAATAGAGTGGTGGTTGGTTAGTCTTCTTAGAGGTACTTGATTAGGACGGGAGATACTTGGTACTAATATTTTGAGGAGTGGTCTCAAGGGGCCACCAAGTCACCAATCCTGAAGTACATGGTTTACGCCCCCTGTGCCCGAGATAGGGATCACCCCCTTGATTCTAGGGTACACGGTGCACCGTACCGATTTTCATTATTACTGCTATTTAATCCCCGAAGGGACCACCGAGTCACTAGTTCTTAGGAGGACGGTTACGTCCTCTACACCCAAGCTAAGGATTAGGTCCTTCTAGGGTGAACGGCTCCCAGTCGATTCGGGCCCGTGGTGTCGATAACTCGGACACGTCATCTCGGGTCCTCGGTGCTGACCACTCGGGGGGGCACGGTTTTAGGACTCCGGACTCGCGGGATCTCGGGTACGAGACGTTGTTCTCTTCGGTCGGTTGACGTTACTCTTCGGACACGTGGCGTTCACCTCTCGTCGGGGGTGAGCGGTGTCGATCTCTTTTTGGGTCCGTCGTGGGTTCTGGTTCGTGTCGGGTTTTATTTATTATCATTGAATACAATTGTTAGCATTATTTATTTAAAATTTGTATTCAATTTTATTTTGAGAAGTGTTGGGGGACGTCCAGCCCTGTGTCAAAGTTCCAGTAATCAGGGGACAGTAGGGGAATGGACCGTTTTGTTCTTTTGACAAGAAAAGATGAAGAGGGTTTTGACACAGAGACTCTAAATCAAGCCGTCTCCCCATGTCTCCGACCTAAGTCGAAGTCATCGAAGTTCCCATTCTTTGTTAAATCGATACGGCTGGATTGTCCTAAGAAGGAACTAGTCTATAGTGGACCCCCCACCCCCGCCACTTCCTTCTTCTTGGGTTAGTTTATAGTTTCCTTCCGTCAAGACCGACTTGACTAAATCTTCCGAAGAACGAGTTTTACCTGTTCCGGTTCTACTTGTTGTCTTCAGTTTGTAGTTAGGATCGACCCTTTTTCAAGTTCTTTCGAATTCGTCTCAAGTCAGTTACTCTCCTAGAAACAGTCACATACTTTTATATTGCCACCCCCACGAAGTCCGAGGTTGTCGTCTTTAGGGGAGAGCAGGGAGGGTGGGGGTGGGGTCTGAGGGGTCCGACTCCAATTTTTATTTCTTGACCTAACGGATCAAGTTGAGGTCCATGATGCACCCCCACAAGTCGAGACGAAGAGACGACAAAGGAGACAAAAGGAGGTGTATGACCGAGAGTAGGAGTCCGACCACGGTTCCACCGACGACGTCAGGCCGGTAGTGTCGGTTTGTTGACACCACTCTTCGTCGGGTGAGGTGAGCCCCTCTCGAAGGGGTCCTCGGAGGGGAGTCGAGACTAACCGGTCGTGATGGGTGACGAGTTGGTTAGGGACCGGTCTCTTACCCTGGTGGACCCTCACTCCGTCCTCTCTCTCCCCGAGATCCGGTCCGTAAACGTTAATAGGAGGACAAATGTAAAGGACCCCTTTGTCCGTCCGTCCAACATCCGACCTATAAATGTTATTCGGAGGACAAACGTGAAACTCAATCTTTATTGTTGGTCCTGTCCTATTTGTTGACCTGAAACAGAGGACACCTGTGAAATTCTATTGTCAGTGCCGTCCCTGTCTCTGTCCGATTTAATACAAACTCATTTTCTATTTCTCCAGTGTGTAAAGGGTAGGAACCCCGTTCCCTCTGTGTCGTGTATACGTCTTTCTTAGGAACCCCCCAATTTTTCCTCCTCCGTGGTTTGGTATTATCCACTACGGTTCCGGGAGGTAACTGGAGACCCTACTTTGAGTAGAACCTCTTTCAACGTGTAGGAACAACCCCTCCCAGGATCCCGTCCAGTCCACACTTTTTTCTTTAGTTTATTAACCGGTTTCCATTTGTTTCTGGGGTGGGTGAGGTCATGAGAACGGACCTTTTAGGGTACCTGCCTCCTCGGACCTTCCGACGTCAGGTACCCCAAGGACTCCCAGCCTGTGTTGACTCGTTGAAGTGAAAGTGAAAAGTGAAAGTACGTAACCTCTTCCTTTACCGTTGGGTGAGGTCACAAGAACGGACCTCTTAGGGTCCCTGCCCCCTCGGACTACCCGACGCCAGATACCCCAGCGTGTCTCAGTTTGTGCTGATTTCACTGAGTCGTGTGCACGTATTTCTGGGTCTTCTTGACGTGACATATGACACCAGGAGGAGCAATCCCCCCCTTCGGGTGTGGGAAAGAGAGGTCCACACGGGGAGACGGAACGAAGACAGAATTGATTTGTTTGACAAAGAGACACACGAGAGGGTGAACATGATACGGAGGTCATTATTTGGAACGTACACAAAAGTGTCAAAAACGGAGGAATTTTGTAAGAACGAAAGTTTACCTTCGCTCTCTGTCCCTTTAAGACGAAGATCGGAGATCGGGAAACACTAGACCACCGATCCTAAGGACCAAAAGCGGGTCCAACGACGACGACGATTCAGTGAAGTCAGCACAGGCTGAGACACGCTGGGGTATCTGCCGTCGGGTGGTCCGAGGGGGCAGGGACCCTAAGAGGTCCGTTCTTGTGACCTCACCTAACGGTAAAGGAAGAGGTCACGTACTTTCACTTTTCACTTTCACTTCAACGAGTCAACACAGACTGGGAGTCACTGGGGTACCTGACGTCGGATGGTCCGAGGAGGCGGGTACTCTAAAAGGTCCGAGGGCCCAATGGGTCCAAGTTAAGGACCCGTCCCTTGATTCTATAGCGAAGTTTAGTGGTGAATGACGACGGAGAGACTCTAATCCTCCGAACTTGGTCGGTCCTAGACGAAAGACCCCGACCACTTTTCGGTCCTACTTCTGAAGTCCTGCCTCCTACTTTGATTGTAGACCATAATTGTCGCTGGTCAAAGGGACCGTCGAGCCGCAATTTCTTAGGCGGACGATTACGTCCTCTACGTCCAAGCTACGGGTCTAGTCCTTCTAGGGGACCTTTCCCTTTACCGTTGAGTGCACCCGATGTGAGGTACCCCAGTGTGTCTTAACCTGTGTTGACTCGTTGATGCTGTTAATTGTCACTAAGAGAGACCCGTCAACCTTCGACCGACTTAAAATGAGAGAAGGAAAATTCAAGTAAGACAGATTTACAAGATTTATTTGGAACTGAAAGGAAAATCATCAACATTCTCCTTAGTTTCAGTAATCCACTCTCCCTCCGTCCTTCCTTCCTCCCTTTCTCCCTTCCCTTCTTTCCCTCTCTCCTCGAAATCCTTGACCTTTGAGATCTTATTGACCGAAACGCACCACGGGACGGAGAGGGAGAGGGTCGAGTCTCTTGGAAACGAGGACTCCAAATTGTCCCTTTTAAGTAGTCTTAGGGACACCGGGGATTTGAGGTGAAGACGACACGAGGTTTATGGATGGTCTTACTCTGACCAGACCTGTTAGACTAACGTCGGGTTCTAACCCCATCGTTGGAACCGTTATTTCCGACCCAAACGTTGTTAGGGAGACTCCGTCTACCTGTCTTGTTTGGAGTTTTGTCGTCGTTTTTTAGGACTTTCTTAAGACCGTTCCTTGTGTTGGTCCTTGTGGCGGAGTTCCGGAAGGTCCGCCATCTCTGGCAAACCCTCTGCTCCTAACTTTTGTGGAGGTCCCTTTGTGTGAAGGGTGCTCGCCCCAGTGTTTAGACCCTCCGTCCCGTTTAGGTATCTGTTCAACCTATTATTAATGTTTATTGCCCGTAAATGACCGGGGACGGACGTTTCAGAGGAATGAGGAGGGTTGTCGGGGCATTCATTCCCACAAACGTGGTAGGAGGTCTCCTCCTTTGGTTTCAAGGTTCTCCACTTGAGAACGCGGGTTCTAGGGTATTGGTTCACCACCGTTTCGACCCGACTCTCGGTCCGAGTCGGTGAGTGTCGTCCCGTCAGGACCTCAGATGTCTACAAGTCTGTAGACCTGGTACGGGCGGAACTCTGTCAAGTTTCAGTTCTAAAGAAAGGACAGGGTTGGATTCCTGAGACCCTAAAAGGACCACGAGGTCACAAATTCTGAGTCACGACTGTTACGATCCCCGAGCTCAAGTTAGGGACCAGTCCCTTGATTCTAGGGTGCACGGTACGTCGCGACGGTCTTCTAAAATTTTCTTCTTCTTCTTTTTCCTTTTCTTTCTTTTCACAAGGTTGGACCCCTGAGACCTTCTACGGTTAGAGACTTCATACAGGTTGTGTGTGTGTGTATGTGTGTGTATGTGTGTGTGTGTGTGTGTGACGATGCACTACGTACCCTGGGACTGAACCACAAGAGAGGAGGATGTTCTGTTCTTTAGAGTGGACCGTAGTTGGGGCAGTCTAGGGATCCACACGCGACAGGGTATCTTCAAAGAGACTGTTACCGCCTTTACAGGACATGGGTACGAGAGTTCACACCAACGGTGACCGGTGTACCCCGACAACTCGTGAACTTTCACCAATAAAGCTCCTTGATCCAAAAGATTCCGTAATGTAAAGTTAATTAAATTTAAATATATTTATCGGAATCCCCCGCTACCAGTATCGTGTTAGGACCTGGGAGGTCGTGGGTCCAGTACGGGGTTGTCTCGAGTCTTAATGTGAGCCAGGAGGATGAAGAGGTCGAAGTGGGGGGTTGTGTGTGGAGGAGGGACGAGCCGGGAGGCAAGAAGGTCCTAAAACGACTGAGGAGTCACGTGGAGCTCCCGACAGAGTCGGAGGTACGGAAAACGCATACGACAAATGTGGCGGACCACATGGAGAGGGGTTAGGTAGGGTGACGTAAGGAGGAGGATGAGATCCAGATCGTGTCTGTAGGGGAGGAGGTCCTTCAGGCGGGACGGAGAGACCGACTCATTCCGTAAGGGAGTCCAAGAGGACCCGGGACTCCGAGGAGGTAGGGTCGTAACTACTAGTGAGACATAGTAGTAACAGACCCCTACCCGGAGAGTGTGTGTGTGTGTGTGTGTGTGTGTACACGTATGTGTGTGTGTCTTGACACTCGGGGCAACACCTGGCTCCCGTCTCGTCCTCGGCAGAGTCAGTGGTACAAGAGTCGTAGTGAACCGGGTCCCGACCGGTATCACACACGTACAACCTTACTTACTTGTCCCCCTACAAAAACTTGTTGATACGATTCTCGAAGTCTCACTCGGTCGGTGTCCAGTCTAAGGTAGAGGTGGACGACTAACTGAACGGAGAGAGGAACTCGGAGTCAAAAGAGTAAGGTACCTTACCTTTCAATACGTACCACCTATATCCTACTCTATAAACTTCTTCCATAATGGATGAAGGAACGGACCGGGTCCCCCTAACGGGTTAGGTTCCGACGACACTGACAACAAAAACGACAATATTAATGACGGAACGATGACTGTCCCTTCTTCTCTACATTTCCCCAGTTCCCTCCTCAGAACGATCCTTCAAGGAGTCAGTGGGACCTTTTGACCAAGTCAGTCGAAGACACGTCTAGTAGGAAGTAGACTTCCTCGTGTCCACTCCGGAAGTCTCGAATACCCTTTCCCCACGATCCGACCCGGCCGGAGTCGGTACAGAGTCTCCGTGGGGTCCTAAGGGTGACTCACCCGAGTGAAGCCTATCGGTCCCGGGGTGGAAGCCCGGGGGAGCCACAGGTCATCCACCGGGGAACCGTAGAGACATCCTGTGGTTCTACCTCTAAGGACGACCCAGGGTCGTGCGGAAGGGGTTCTCGGAGGACGAGAGTCCATTCCTCCTTTGTATGGGGGTCCCGACTCCCCTCTTCCCCAAGAATCGGGTCCCCGACTCCAAAGGAGAACTTTCTTTCCTTTCAAACAGTCCCCTTCCCTTTAATACTGTAATTCTACCCTCCCTCCCCGTCTTCTTAGTGTTGGAGTAGGGGTAAATTGGACACCTCAAAAGATCTTACAGTCCCGGTACTTCCGACCTTAAATGAAGACGAACTAAGGGACGACTTAAGGGTTCCGAATCTTTAGATCTCTTAAAATAAAAGAAAATAATAACAAAACCGACATGGTACGTCGTATGTCCTAGAATTAAGGGACTGGTCCCCAATTTGGGTGTGGGGGACGGAACCTTCAGAATTGATAACCTGGTGGTCCCTTCAGGTATTTCTTAAAATCTGTATAGTATATATTGACAATAACATCGTACTTGTTATATAACCAATTTGTTAATAATCAATCTGTTTAATTATTTAGTCAAGTCTCTCAGGTACACAAACCTCCGTCTAGTGTATGGTAGAGGTTCGGTTTTTTGAAAGACCTGGCTACCCTACCGTCTAGACACTGTAAGTATGGACCTAAGGGTGAGAACGTGGGTCTCGTCTGTAGTGATTAGTTAGGGTCACGACGACGGTTATTCGTCGTGAGTCTCGGACGTCAACTCCTGTTTATTCCTCCTCTTACGATCCCAGGGACGGACTGTGAAGACTAGGGTCCGGAGGGGACATTGGGGTGTCGGAGGTAGGACCGGGAGACCCAAGGGGTTCCGAGGACCCGTCGGGACGCGTAGGTCTTCTAAGGCCTCGTCGGAGTTTACTTGGTCCTGGAAGACGACAGACAGGTCCCGTAGGGTTTGTGGAAGGTCCTGAAGTCGACCATGGACCCCCTCCTCCGGGTACCGCCGTGTTACGATAAGTGGATGTAGGGGTTCGATGATGCTGGGGTCTCCCTACCGTCACGGTACTTGGTCGCTCTGTAGCAACCGAAGAGGTTGCCGAGGTACGACGACGCAGTGCGGGTCGGGTTTCTGTCGCCGTGGATAGTCCATCGACAGTGGTAGTTGGGAAGGACCTGGTACGCCCGGTTCTGACTCCAGGTCCACCAGCCACTCACAACCCGTGACCCCCTTCTTCACCCCTCCGATTACGTTGGACTCGTCGGTGGCTCGAGACACGTTTGTAAACCAGGAGAACAAGGAAGTACGTTGTATATAACCGACTCGTAAATGAGTCATGGTCGGGGCTTCGACAGTAAATTAGGAGACCACGTAATCGATTCTTGTGTAGATAACTTACAAATGAAACACGGTCTGTGACTCGGCCTGGGACCTCTTCCGTGGTAAGTAAATAAGAAGTGTACGTACTTAAGTACTTTACACATAACTCGTGGATGACATACGGATCAGAACTCCCTAGATACAAGTATTCAGTTCTTAAATAACCCTTAAGGGACCGTCAGGTCACCAATCCTGAACCGTGAAAGTGACACCCCTGGGTCCCAGCTAGGGGTCAGTCCCTTNTACTTAAGTACTTTACACATAACTCGTGGATGACATACGGATCAGAACTCCCTAGATACAAGTATTCAGTTCTTAAATAACCCTTAAGGGACCGTCAGGTCACCAATCCTGAACCGTGAAAGTGACACCCCTGGGTCCCAACTAGGGGTCAGTCCCTTGATTCTAGGGTGTTCGGAGTGTCATGTCATTTTTTTTTTTTTTTTTTTACACAACTACTTAGATGAGACTCGTTTTGTC
This sequence comes from Capra ibex, assembly GCA_006410555.1. Classification (NCBI taxonomy): domain Eukaryota; kingdom Metazoa; phylum Chordata; class Mammalia; order Artiodactyla; family Bovidae; genus Capra; species Capra ibex. The sequence continues at coordinate 45,871,962 of SJYO01050415.1, forward strand.
TGTACCACCGTCTGCTGTCGTTGTCGATCATAAAGGACCCATGAACAATACCTAGTTTTGGTCAAGATTTGTCGACGGGGTCTTGTGTTGAAGAGTTAGGCCCGTAATAATTGCAAAACCTGACCGATAAAGAGACATCGTCTCCGATGTGCAAGACACGTGACTGTTCATAAATCACGGAAGGGACCCGAGATCAGTGATCTACGATTATCTCGGGAGGGTCCTCTCTGTTGGTTTTTACAGAAGTCTGTAACGGTTTGCAGTGGGGACAAACTCTTGGTGACGACGACGATGACTCACCGAAGTCAGCACAGGCTGAGACACGCTGGGGGCATCTGCCGTCGGGTATGGGATATAATTAAGTACACAAAGAAAAGAGTCTTGAGGTACTTGCCAATACACGGTTCATATAGAGTTATTTCGACCCCCACCTTACTGTTGAAAAGGTCCGTCTGAACCAGTGAGTGGTAGATCCAGGGGTCTCCTGGGACGAGTAGGGAAATGGAAGGACTAACAGGAGTACACAAGATTAAATAGGGGAACTCTTGAACAAAACACGATTAAGGGACCACAAGGCCACCAATGCTGAGGAACGAAGGTGACGTCTCCCGTGTCCAAGCTAGGGACCAACCCCTTGATTCTAAAGTGTACGTGTAGTCACGTCGGTTTGTTTCTCGTGTCTCATTCTTTTTACCTTGTATGAATGGGAAAATAAAAGACTAATTACGAATGACTTCATATCAACGAAATGTTACAACACAGTAATGACAGGAACGACATGTCTTTTCACTTAGTCGGTATGTATGTAGGGGAGGGAAAACTTGAAGGAAGGGTAAGTTGAGTGGTAATTCATCTCAGGGATATGATATGACAATTTACTGAACAATATCCATTTACGGTCGAAATGGGTATTATTGAGTGAATTAGGAGTGACGTCGAGACGATTCATCCATTGTAATAATCTAGGTAAAATGTCTACTCCTTTGACTCCGTGTCTCTCCAATCTGAACAGGTCATTTTTATTTATTAATTTATTACTACACTAGATCTTATCCGAAACGACTCTTTCATCCGTTTTCTTCCTTCCCTCAGGACTTCTAAACATCCCGTTCTCAAGGACCATCTCCCTTATCGTACACGTATCCGGGACTCCAATCTGATCAAACCACACAAATTTCATATCTGTCTACCTGAGGTATCGATCTTCTGTCACTCGCTCCACCCACATCCCTCCACTCCAGACTCTCCATCTGTACCCGGTCCGAGTATCCGGTGCCGTTCTGACTGTTCTTCGGTGTTCCCCCAAATTCGTCCTCTCACTAGCCTAAGTGTCGAATTGGATAGGTAACCCGTGTCCCGTCCAACTTAGAGACAAAACAGGACTTCCAAACTCCGTCCCATAGTCCGTCAAGTGGTAGTTTAGTCGTCGTCTCTACCCTGAGCTTACGTCGCGGAGGACTTAATCTGTGTGTGACGGAGACGTCCTCGATTTAAGGAGTAAGTGAGGAGGAAGTCGTTCGTGGGCGATTCTCGGTGGAGGAGTTCCGGAGGAGACACAGACCGGCCATGACCCGTCACGACCCCTGCCTCACCACTGGCTCCGTCGGGACTGGAAGGGGAGGACCCCGAGTGTCGGGTCACTCCCTTTGTCTATAATTGAAGTATTAGTGTGTGTGTATGTTATCTTAGAATACGTGTCACGTCCATGAACCTTCCTTTCACGTCCTTAATACTCTAACATTTCTCCCCACAGTCCCTCCAACGGACTTTTCTACTAGGAAGTTGTTTCAAACTTACTACTAGCTGTCAAGAAAAAAAAAAAAATTATGAAAAAGAAAACCAACGAGACCCAGAATCGACACCGTACGCGGTACACCCTAGATCAACGGACTGGTCCCTAACTTGGGTCCGGGGGGTGTAACCCTCGTGTCTCAGAATCAGTAACCTTGGTGGTCTTTTCAGGGGACCTTCAAGATTAATCCCTTCTTTCCTCGAGACCTTCCATATACCCGTCTCCCGAGTCGGACACGTATCCCGGACCCCGTCCTTCGATGTCCCGAGTACTTAATCGACCGTCCTCCGGTCGGACCGACTCTATCCCGTCACTTGTCCCCCGTAGGATCCTCCGGTCGTGACGTCCTATTTAAACTCGGTTCCGGTCCCCGAAGGGACCACCGAGTCTGTCATTTCCTAGACGGACGTTACGTCCTCTTGACCCAAACTAGGGACCCAACCCTTCTAGGGGACCTCTTCTCTTACCGTTGGGTAAGGTCATAAGAACGGACCTCTTAAGGTACCTGTCTCTTCGGACCGTCCGATATGTCAAGTACTTCGGCATTTCTCAGCCTGTACTGACTCGTTGATTGTGAACCCAACATTCCTATCTTCGAGAGAGGTTGACTGAGTCTCACCCCCACAGAACATCTTGGGGTCTCCATCGGGGACCCTATACCCGAGATATAATCCGGACCCAAGTGTCGACGAAGAAGTCTCGGATCTTGTCCCGGTCAGTGTGACAACGTACTTACTTACCTGGTCCGTGGGTCGGACCTCCCACCCTTTCCTTCGAAACGTCCTTTCGTCCAAGAGGGAGGGGGAGGTCTCCCACGGTAGAGACCAGAGTAGAGACGAGGTCCCGAGGTAAGAGAAGAGTGTCGTTCCTAAGGATGGTTCTGTGATGTGTCCGAAGAAACACGTAAGACTCAGAAGAGAAGGTTCTACGTCTCTATCTCTCTTTCCCTCGACCTCTCTGTCTGTCTGTCTCTTAGACTAACCGGAATAGACCGGACACCCAGACGAAGGGGAACTCAGTTTCCGGGGTGGGGAAAAGGTTCCTCTACCCTAGTTCATGTTGTTTGGTCTTCCCCTCGACCTCTACTACTCGGTCCCGAGTTGCCAGTGTCCCATCTGACAGTAAAACAAGTAGTAGTTAGAGGATGACGGGTCTCGTACCGAATCGTGTGTACTCGTCGAATTTATAAACGTTGGGGTAGAGACTAAATACTCCGTGAATGATGAACGGCCGTGGAGGTTGATTCACGAAACGGTTGGAGTGAAGTAAGGTGAGGGTATTCTTGTAACGTCCATCGGGACCCTACCAGGGGTAAAATGTCTTCCCATTTACCTCCGGGTCTCACCCGGGGTCTCGTGTGGAGACCCTTTCCCTCCTCGGTTCACGTGTCGGGACCGGGAGGACGGTACTCCAAGAATGTGTGCCTGAGGGTACCTTCATGACTCCCCAGGGGCACCTCTTTCGTTCGTTTCCTCCACCCCTTACCGGAACTAAAGTCTCCCGACTCGCATCCCTCGTCCCTTCGGTCCGTCAAGTCGGGTCGTATTTTTCTTCTCGTCTCCTCTTCCGTCTCCCTTAATCCCTATCCGAACCAACCCTCCCAGGAGTACAATCCCACCCACAGGAGTCGGGGTCTGTAAATATAACCTCCCGGGGTTTAAGTCGGGGGGTTGGATCCACCCTTACCTTTACCGGTTGTCGTGAAGATCGTAGGGTACATTGAGTGTGTGAGTCAGAGAGAAGTAGTACTCCCTCAAACCGACATTGTCTTCGGTTGAGACTGACCGTACACGTCCTTCCACAAAAATCCCCAAAAAAATGTAAATAGAAAATTTAAATAAATAAACCGACACGGTCCAGAATCAACGCAGTGCACGCTAGAAGATCAACGTCACACACCTGGGATCAAGGGACTGGTCCCTAACTTGGGTTCGGGGGACGTAACCCTCGAGTCGTAGAATCGGCGATCTGGTGGTCCCTTCAGGGGTCTTTCCCCAAATTATTTCGAATCGTACAGATTTTTTTTTTATGTGTAGTTAAATAAATTTTGAGTCTGAGTGTCCGTACTTTTTGTTTGAATACCAATGGTTTCCCCTATTCCTCCCTATCTACTCCTTATACCCTATGTCTCGTAATATATATTTTATCTATTTGTAATCCCAAATGACGTATCACGTCCCTTGGTGACCTCTTCCTTTGCCGGTGGGTGAGGTCATAAGCTCGGGCCTCTTAAGGTGCCTGTCTCCTCGAACCGCCCGATGTCAGGTGCCCCAGCCTGTACTGACTCACTGATTGTGATGATGTCCCTTGGCATCAGTCATAGGACGTTGTTAAATGTTATTTTCTTAGACTTCGATATATCGATTTTGATCGGGTTGCAACATTTGGTTGATATCAATTTAATTTTTTTTTTTTGATAATTTTTTATTTTACTTTTTCCAGCATGTACAAGTGTCCTGGAAGGGCTCCGATCTTTGTTCTTTGTTCCGTATTATTGAACCACCTTGACGAGACTGACCTCATCGGTAACGGGTGTAGACCCGGGGGACCCCGGGTCTTGAGGACGGACTCCCGGGAACCTTCCGACGTAAGTAAGTGCATAAGTGCGTTACTCATAGCTGTAGTTCGTGGATGACATGCGGTCCGTGACTCAGATGTCTTCCTTTCATGTTTCTAGTGACGAGAACACCTCAAATATGCAGCTATCTGCACGTCCGAGGTCGGAGTGGTAGTGTCCGGGGTGCACCATGGACGTAGACACCGAAGTGTGCCTACGAAGATTGAGTCCCTCGGACCAAGTGTACTGTCCAAGGGTACCTTTTTCTTGGATTCTTTCTCCCAGAGACCGTCCTGAGGGTTCTGCATACTGAGTGTCTTTGTGTTCACTTCCGAGTCCTACTTCCGAGTCCTATGATATTTGGCAGGGGTCAAATGTCTACTGTTATGACCCCGAGTCTCTCCTCTTCAGTCAAAGGACTCCAGTGTGTCGGGTGTTCGTTGTCGTTGAACCGAGTTTTCATGTCTCCCCTCGGTGTCAGGGTCTTTGGATAAGTACTCCCAAACCCCGGAGACTCGTTGGGACGGACCAAAGGAGTTTCAGAAGTCCGGGAAACTATGGGTACCCCTAATTGACACCTCGGACTGACGGGGACTAACTGGTACATGTCACGCAAAGAGTGTGTCCCTAGTGGATACGGGAGGGTTGGTACCGTACTGCTAGGGGTAAAATGTCTACCCTTTTGACTCCGTGTTAGACTCATTGAACAGATCCAGTGGGTGTATCCCTCTTCGTCCACGATCTGACCTTGGGCCCGATCAACCGAGGTCTCAGATACGAAGATCAATCCAGAACTAAGACGGCCTCACAATTGTCGATAGTAGCAATTGATTGATATACTTCAGTTCTCAAATCAGGACTGGGTGTTACGTCAATGTCTTAATCTGTGTTTCGGACGGGAACTCCGAGATCGACTTTGGTTTCAGGGGGGACCGAGTCCCTTAAGAAACGGTGAGTCCTAGATCAAACTCGACGGTTATTACTTTAACTTAAACCACGTTCGTTCTGTGGCGAACTCTCGCCGGTCTCTTACCCCTTCCCTTGAACATGGGATTTTCGGAGAAGGGAGACTTCCCTCTCCTCATCCCCCTAAAATTCCCAATCCTTTGTTTGTCCCGTAGTCCCGAGATCCTTTCTCCACCTCTAAAGTCCCCGTCGGAACCCGTGCGCGTCAGTGGGTACGAGGAAACGTGTATCGAGATTGACTCGGAAACGACAAAATCAGCAATTCAGTGGAGACTGAGAAAAGTTGGGGTACTTGACATCGGGTGGTCCGAGGAGACAGGTACCCTAAAGGGTCCGTTCTTATGACCTCACCTAACGGTAAAGGAAGAGGTCCCCTAGAAGGACTGGGTCCCTAGCTTGGGTTCAGAGGACGTAACCGTCCGCCTAAGAAATGGTGACTCGGTGGTTCCTTCGATTAAAACGGATCGTCTCATATTTAGGGGAGAAACCCGTCTCTTGATTACTTTGTTTCCATTGAGAGCCTGTGGAGGTCCAGAGTCGACGTGTCCGCGTGAGTACCCCAGTACAGTCTCGGTCAAAACCCCGCTAACTGGGGACGTATAGAGAATCGCGTGTCGACGTTTCGTAGTGACCTTCTATAGTTCACGAAGCTTTGTTTGTGCCTCTATGTAGTCTCGTTCACAAGAAGTCGAGAGTCCCGGACCATACTTGTGTGTCTCTATTTGCTCTGTTCCTTTCAGCCGGAAGAACCTCGATCGGTCAAGTCAGACCATAACAGAGCCCAGAAACGTCGTAGGCCAACTATTTTGTATTGATTGGACACACCAAATTTTTTTTTATGTCAAAAACATGGACCCTGGACCTGACGTATCTGACGTATTGTGCCCACAGTTATACTGGAAATCACTTTACCGGTTTTGAAAGTCTCCGAAACAAGAACACAGACATTTTACCCCCGTTGCTGTAGCGGTGGTAGTGTCCTGGGAAATCTAGGGGTTATAAAAACCGTGGTCCTTGCCCAAAGCATTTTCTGTTAAAAAGGCACCGCCCAACCCACCCCACTCAGCAAACCCCTCCTAAGTTTGCGTAATGATAATAATACGTGAAATAAAGACAAATAATAATGTAGTCGAGGTGGAGTCTAATAGTCCGTAATCTAGGGTCTCAAACCTCTGGGGGACGAAATCTCCTGACGGACCCGTTCAAGTACACTTCGACGATGAAAACTTCGACACCTTTACTTCCTATTGGTTTTCTCCTTTTGTTTCCGATAATTAAGTCTCGAACACACATCGTCCCCTCAGTAGGTGAGAGGGAACGTAAAACCGTCTCTGAGTTTCCGTCCGTCTTTTCGGAACCTTACCTTTTGTCCTTTCCGATGTACGCACAGGAACACCCTCCGACAACCGTGTCTTTTCGCGCTCTCGGATCCACTAACCAACGCCATGCACAAACCGAAAGAGACCGACCGGGACTCAATCTTTTTTCCCTGCTTTTAATCCCTCCGACAGTCAACAATTAGTTCAGGACCGGTAAACCGTGACTAACAATGTCTTCGATAATAAGTCGAAGGACGCAACAGTGGCCTCTATCTTAGACCGAAGGACATTCAGACTGAAATCGACCGAAAGACCCGACAAACATTCTCCCAACCAAAGGATCCGTCAAGCGCCGTGGAACACTCAGTCTTAAGACAAGAGTCCCGACCAGACTGTCAACAGCCAAACGTGTGACCACAGAGTTTCGTGAAAAAGCTACACTAAGATAGATTAGTTTCTAGTTGTACCTCCCTGAAGGGACCACCACGTTACCAATTCTTCGGTGGACGATTGTGTCCCCGGTGTCCAAGCTAGAGACCAGGCCCTTCTAGGGTGTACGGCACCCCGTCCATGCGGACATACGGTGTTCATGACTTGGGTGCGAGATCTCGGACTCTTGGTGTCGACGACTTGAGGTACGCGGGATCTCGGACGTGAGTCGGAGTTCCCTTCGGTGACGTTACTTTTCGGGAGTGTGTCGTTACTTCACGTCTGGGGCGAGGTGTTGATCTCTTTCGAGGGCACGTCGTTGTTTCTGGGTCACGTCGGTTTTTATTTTAATTTTTATTTTCCTAGTTGTACCTATTTAGATGAGGTACCTTCTGGGTCTAAAAAACAATCATCTTGACTCTTATCCACCAGGGTCTCTGGTCATTTCTCTGTTCGGTTTTCTTTTCTTCGAAGTCACGACCTTCCTCTTTGTCTTACACTCCGAGTCAAGGTCGATGAAGAACGACACCCTGTTTGAGTCACCATATTTTGTTGTTGGTGAAATAATACAAGTACCAAAGACCCTAGTTTTTATGTCTCTGGAAGCACTATAGGTCGGAGTCTACTTGCCGAAGTTTTCCAACGCGAACCGAGTTTACGGCCTTCGATTTACGTGGGTCTCCGCAGAAGTACGTGAACGACAGTCGACCCTCGAGTCGACCCCGATAGTTATTCTAGTAACTAGGATACCTAGTTGCACAGGAGTGGTCACACTACAGTGCACAGGAGTGGTCGCACTGACGAACCCGAAGGAGTGTTGTACCAGTGACCAAGACCCAGGTACTACCCTTTCGTACCTTTCTCGTTCACAAGACCTTCCGGTGTCGTCTTTAAGGCACCGAAGAAGACTGGGTCGGAACCTTCAGTGTGTGGAACTCGATGTGGCATAAGAAGACTAATGTTCACTTAGTGATTCCAACCGGGTGTAAGTTCCCTCCCTCTAATCTGGAAGGTGATCCGTCCTCTCACCGTTTCAGTATAACTTTTGCCCACAAGTCAACGCTAGTTGAAACCTTTTATGTCAATAAGTGTCCGACCGAGAGGTGTTCGAGTGACGGATATTATTTTCCGTCTTTTTGAAGGAACCACCAGGTCACCAACTCTTGGGCGGACGTTCCGTCTCCTATAGTAAACCTAGGGACCGGGCTCTTCACAAGTGTACGGAACCGCGTTGGTTCCGACGTGTGGTGTCGATGACTTCTCGTGGTTTCTCGGGACCTACGTCCTGTGTTACCTCTGGGTCGTGCCGGCTTTTATTTATTTTTAAAATTTTATGTATTACAAAAATTTTTATTATTTTATTTTCCGTCTTTTCTATGGGGGTTTATTCATTTTAAAAATTTATTTATTATAAAAAATTTTATTATTTTATTTTCCGTCTTTTATATTTGTTCGACACTTTTAGTACACTTAGTCCCTTCAAAAGACGATGTCGTTGTCTTTGACGAAGACCGACTGAATTTGTCTTTTCCTTGTTTAAGTTCCTAGGATCTGTTGAGTCTCTCAGAGGTCTTACCGTCCCTCGGTCCGAACCTTACACAACATACAACTTAACGTAGGAGTCAACGAAGTCAACACGGGTTGAGAAACGCTGGGACACCTGACATCGGGTGGTCCGAGAAGACAGGTACCCGAAGAGGTCCGTTCTTAGGACCTCTCCCACGGGACGGGAGGAGGTCCCCTAGAAGGACTGGGTCCCTAGTTTGGACACAGAGAATACAGACGACTAGACCGTTCACCTAAGATTCGATGGGGAAGAACGATGGTTCTTCCTGACCCTATTTTGTCTACAGGTCTAACTCTAATTTCCGACCTCCAGAAGAACCTTCCCCGGTCTCAGTCCATTCCGAACCAGGGTCTAGACCGTTCAACTCAAACTCTTAGGATACTCAGGAAATACAAGGACTGTTTTGTCAGGTCTTGCAGTAGCAAAAGGACCTTCCTACCTCCCCAGTAGTCGACTCCGTTCTTTTTCGGCCAGTGACCTCGTTCCCACCCCGTCGCACAGTACTCCATCCACACCCTACACGACTCCAACCTTCCTTTAGGATCTCTTCGTCTCTAAAACTCCACCCCCCTCGGTTGTACAAAGTAGACCTTGTACAACTGAAAAGGCACGTCGTCTTAGTTGACCTGTTAACCTACGAGTCTAGACTTTATGTCCTCTTTCGAGACTCGACCCTTCTACTTTAGTGTGTAGTCACCGGATACCTGACAGTGACTATGTCACCCCTCCCACCGCCCCTCCGGAAGGTTTCTTAGTGTACCGGGAGAGAGAGAGAGGGAGGGGTCTTTTCGGATTCCTCGACGGGCAATGGTCGGACGGACACTCACGACCCTAACACCGACGATAGCAGTAGCCTAGAGAACGGTGACCTACATAGAAACAGCCGTCGTAACGGATAGAGGACCACTGTTCTCCGACCTCCCGAGTCTTGGTGTCCATGTCCTCGGGGTCGGGAGAGAGGAAGGACAGTTCAGAAGAGAGGGAGGGGAGAACCTAGGGGAACTAAGAAGAAGGGATTCAGTGTAATAGGTCGAGTATGTGTTAGAGTAGGTAGGACCTTGGGGACTCCACCTCTCCTAGAAGGATGGAATATAATCTGTCTTAAGGCGTAACGTTCCCTGTCTCTGGAGTGGAAATATGACCGAATCGTTCATTATTCTTTACAAGAACAGGATATATTCACTCGAAGTCGATACCGGTCTAGGTCCCCGAGTTAAGATAGTTCTTTGAGACTATCTTACGTCTGGAGAGTTGAGAGGAAAAGAGGTGCCACCGAGGTAAAGGTCCTTCCAAGAGGGGAATTCCACACTGTTCTATCGAGAGTCACCGAGAGCCGAATATCAGGTCGAGTCGGTGGGTTCTCCTTTTTATCCTGGAAAAAGGACTATCAAGGTAGTTTTTGGGGTCTCGACGGAGAGTGGTCGAATTGATTTAGTGTACGGGAATGTACTTTGTTAGTGGTACCGGTCCAGAATCTTACGTTTCAACTCGATGAACATATTGGAACCTCTGTCTGTCTATTTGGGTCGAGGTGTACTACTTTACCTAACTCTCACCCCTTCCAAGGAGCTTTCTTTTGGTCTACATTAACGGTTTCTTACCCTCATCTACCACCCGTCCGTTTCCGTAGTCTACCACGAATGGAGACTCCCCGACCCATCCGTCCTTCCTCCCTCTCCGTTTCTGTGTCTCTCTTCCCCCTCCTCCGGACAAAAGGGTCCCTTGTCACATAAGTACTTTTTAAGGAAAGAGTACTCTTCCCACGTCGGAGGAGTCTTGAAACAGAGGATGGAACTAAGACTCGATTCTATAGATTAAAGTGAAGGTGAGTCATTAGGGATCTTTTACTTTCGTCATTAAAACAGAGGAGAGAGTTGAGAAGGAATACAATATCAAAGGACTGGAAGTTCTAAGACAAAAGGGACTTATACAAGATTAAATCCCCACCGTTTGTCTAAAGTGGAGGGTCGGGTTAAGGCTAGTCATTTAATTGGATGTGTATAAACAACTCCCGGACGATATCCGGTCCATGATAAGATCCGTGATCTGTCGAATTGCCTTTTCCTTCACCCCTCAGGGTAGATTCAATCACTCTTTTCTACGACGCTACCTAATTGGTACAGACGGTGTCAGTATAGTTTCCTTTACCTCCGTGTATTCGGTACGGACGATCTGTAGGAGTAGTAGAGTTTCCACTATGTTTTTCTCCACTACCCCCTGCAGAGACCACGAGTCCACCAATTCTTAGGTGGAACGTTGCGTCCCCTACTCCCAAGTTAGGTACAGCCCCTTGATTCTAGGGTGTGCGGCTCCCCGTTGAATCGGACAGGACGTTGATCTCTTCTGACGAACGGTGTTGATTCGGGTCTACGTCGGTTTTATTTATTCATTTATTTTCCCTCGACGTCAGGCACCTCAGTACCTCTCTTCCCGTGCTGCCCGGTTTGTGTGTGTGTGTGTTTGTGGTCTCAACGGTATCGGAATCTCTGATCTTCAGTAAATGGTTTACCGTGTCTTGACCGGGCACTTACCGTTTAAGAGTTCTATCACTTGGGATGGACGGATGGAACATTCGAGGTCTTGGTTTCGATCTGTGACCATAGGACTGGGAGACTGGTCGAAGGAAGGGTGTCTCGGTCACTAAGATCCATTCAAACTTTGTAAAGGTTTAGATTTTTAACAAATTGGAAAACTACCGTAAAAATTTCAATACTATAAAAATTTCCGCAACTTAGTCTACCCCTTTTCTTCAGGAAAAAGAAGAGAAAAACGTACTAAGACTCTCGTCGTTTACTTGTGGAACTAGTCCAAAAAATTGCGGAAAGATTACGAACGATCGAAGATACTTCTCTTTTAGTCGTTGTGCACCTCGATGTTTAGATTTGGTAACAAACTGAAAAGGAAAGAGTGAAAGATATAAATGCTAGTCGACATACCTCAAAATAAAAGTAAGTGTTACATTGTCGAAGGTTGACCAGAGGGACGACGGTGAGGGTATGGGTGTCAGACAGAGGGTAAGGGGACTAATCGTCGGTCTCTCAGACAATTTTAACCAGTCTCTGTGGGGACCACCAAGTCACCAATTCTTAGTCGGAACGATACGTCCTCTGTACCCAAGCTAGGGAGCGGACCCTTGATTCTAGGGTGTCCGTTGATTCGGGTTCCGCGACATCGATGAGTCGGTCGTTTCTAGGGTGTACTACGTCACTTCTAAGGGGGGCCGACGTTGATTCTGAGTTGTCTCGGTTTATTTCTTTCTTTAGTCAGTCAAGACCAGGACCTCAGTTCCGGTTTCAGGTGAGGTGCCAGTGTTCTGGGTCGAGTTAGCCGGTGCGTGGGAGAGCGGAGGGACTGGAGTGGAGAACGGTGAGAAAGGGAGTGAGAGACGGGGTCGGTGGGAGGGGAGGGATGATAAGGAAACGACAGGGTCGAGGACGGAGTCCTGGAAACGTGTCTGACAGTAGAGATGAACCTTGAAAGACGAGAACTAAAGACGTGTGGACCAGGGGGACCTATGAAGTTCGGAAACGAGTCAAGAGTGGAAGAGCTACTCCGTGGGGTTTGGTGGGACGGACTTTGACGTGTGTGTGTGTGTGTGTGTGTGGTGGGAGACGGGGGACGTCAGGAGTAAAAGGAAGTAGGGTGAAAAGTAAGGGACTGCAAGTTACAGGGTAGTAAGTAAGCTTAGGAGAGGGAGAGAGGAGTGATACCGCAGGCGAGGTCCTCTGGCCCCCAGAAACAGTCAGAACAAGGGTCGACACAGGGGTCACTGAAGTTGTCACGGGTCGGACACCAGTCACAAAGATATTTATAAACAAATCACTTAATTACTCAAGCACCATCCCTCCAGTGCATGAAAAATTTATTCCCATAAGTTTTCTCGGCTAAATTTCTAATTATAATTCCTGTAGTACCTTGTCCATCCACCTCGACGTAGTAAGTCCACCAGACACATTGACTGCTCCAATTCCTACGGGAGACATTCCACCCTCGTCCCCTTTGGGCTCCTTGCTGGCACACGGACCCCTAATACCCACTTCTTCGACCCTACCCCGTCCTGAACAGGACCCAGCAAGACTTCGTCCCTAGGAGAGAGAGATCCCGACTACCCAAAAGGTCGAAGACACTCAGAGACAGGTCGGTGGACTCGTAGAAAGTTAAGATTATAGGAAAAGAGGTACACGGGGGTCCTATTGTCGGTGTCTCTTTGGTCTCGACCCGGGGTCAGTAGCACGACCATTCGGTCTCCGGGGGCAGAGCGTTGGGCCGAGAGGAGTCCCGGGGGAGGAGGAGACGGAGAGTCGGTTTTTGGGGGAACAACAGGGGTCAAACCCCGGAGGGTTAGTGAAGGGGGTGGGTCTCGAACGACCCTGAGGGGTCTAAGTCGGGTGTCTCAGACTCGTACAATCCCGAACGGAGTTTGGACGAAGAGGAGGAAATGAGTTACGGATCATGGGGGCAGGAGACCACAGAGGACAGGAGGTTGCCCAGTGTCGGGTTCGGTTCGAGGTAGAAGACCTAGAGGGTTGGGTCAAGGGGTGACAGGAGGGTCGAGGGTGTGAGCGGAGGTGGGGTAAAGACTCGTCTCAGGAAGATGCAGAGACTGGGACAGAGAGGAGACGAGTTTTTGGGAGACACCGAGGGATCGTGGGAATCCTGTTTCAAGTCTGAGGAATTGTACTGAGAGTTCCAGGGAGTAATTGACCAGGGGAGACAGAAAGAACCGAAGTAGAGAGTATTCATTGTGAAGGTAGGGGTTTTGTTATGTTTCTTTATATATATCCCCAGCGGTTTTTCAAGTAAGTCTAAAAAGGTATTCTAGAATACCTTTTTGGGTTTGTTTGAAATACTGACTTATATTAGGTCTGTCTACTTTGTACCAAGGAGTTTGTGGTCCCAAGAGTGGCGGTCCGGAGACGTGTGGGCGAGAGAACGGAAACGTACCGAGAGTGAAGAGAACGATAAGAGTCTCCAGGGGAGGAGGTCCTTCAGGAGGGACTATGGGGAGGTCCTATGGGGATACCCGAGGGGGTGAGGTCGAGACGTGTGAGACCCAGTGGGGACTGACCCCTGTCCAAACAGAGGGGGGTGACTTGGTACTCGGGGTCCTTCCGTCCCGTTCCGGTCGCGACGAAGTCAGTGATGACATAGGGGTCGTATCCCGACCCGTTCTTCTCCCGAATTGTGTTTACAATCAACGTCATCGACCCTACCTGGACTCCCGGTGGACAGTCGGCCGAGGGGGAGAACAGGAGACGAAGTCCACTACTGTCCTAGATACTTCGTTATGGTAGCGGTCAGGAGGACCACAGGGGAACACTGAGCCCTGGGTACTTGAGACGGTGCCACTCGAGGGGGGCGGGTTTCGGATGAAAACTGGACAACGGAGGGAAGGCTCACACGACCCCGCGGGGTCCCACGGAACAGTGTGTCAAACCCTTGACGACAAGGGACAAATCCGGTGAGGGATAAAAATTTTATATTCGTTTTCTTTGATTTTCCTTTGTCGTGTTCTGTTTCTGTTAAACAGAGACACGCACCTCCGCCCACCCACCCGAAATAGACGAAGAATCTTCACACCGTTGAATCCTAAGAATATTCTCCTAAAAGATGTGACCCGTCTATAAAGGAAATGTCAGTCCACCTTTCCCAACGAATTTCATTCTTTAATTCTCTCTGACCCTTGAGGGACCGCCAGGACACCAGTTCTCACACGTGAAAGTAACGACTCCCACGTCCAAGTCAGGAACTAGTCCCTTGATTCCAGAGTGTTCGGAGTACCACATTAGTCTTTTTTTTCTTCTTCTTCTTCCACCTCCTCTTCCTTTTCCTTGAATTTGTCAATTCTGACTTTCGAATCTGGGTGTACACAGGGGCCCCTCCGACTCGTAGTAGACCCACTAACAGTCCAGTCCATTCGTGACCGACGTAGAGGGTACGTGGGTAAAGAGTCTCCTCTTGTCACTCATGTCCCTCCGATTAAGGGAAGTGAATCTCCGGAGTCTCAGTCCCTCCCTGTTACCCCTGCGCCTCAGGTCCAGACAGGGCTACGGTGTCCCGTTTCCCCCCCCCCCACAATCCCACGGCCCCCGGACCGAGTGGAGACGAGAAAGGAACGTCGGCGGTCTGGACGGAGACGGGGGTGGGGGTGGCGGGGGTGACGGCCCCGGACTCTTGGTGGGGATGGTCCATACCTCGACCCCCTCCCCCCCAGTCCTGGAGGTCCGAGCCACCCGCCCCGAAGGAGAGGCTGGGGCGGGGGCTGAGGGCTCGAGAGCCCTTCCTTCACGCATCGGGGGAACGACTCCGAAGGGCCCGTTCAGTAAAGGGCAGAGGCCCGCTCCCCGCTCCCCGCCCAATCAAAGAAGGAAGCAGTTTCCTACGGTTACGTCACTTAAATGTGTCCTTCTTTACTTCGGGTCTCTCCCCTTCCCGGAACGGGCCCCAGTGTGTCGCTCAGTCTCGGGTTGGCGTCCCGGGGGGCGTGGGGCAAGGACCCGGACCCAGAGTCGGTCAGCGGGCGACGGAGCGGGACTTGAAGACGGAGGCAGACACAGAGACACACAGGGTAGAATGCAAAGAGACAGGCACAGAGAGATGGGGACTCCCCAGAGGGGTGGGGCGGGGGTCCGAGAAACACTGGAACACAGAGAGGGATTGAGAAAAAAAAGACATGAGACGTGTCTTGAAACAAAGAGACAGAGAGAGTGAGAGAGGAACAGGGAGGAAAAGACACAGGGACAGAGGGGGACCGAGAGTGGGGGTTTGGTGTTGTTGGGGAGGTAGAGAAAGGGAGGGGAAGGGGGGTCCTAGACGACTTGGGGCTGGGACGGGGCATGACGGTCGACCACGGGCGAGGGACTTCCCTAGGGTCCACTCCGGTCGGTCCCTCTCCTCTGCGGAGTCTGAAGGGGGCGGCCCGGAACTTGGGCGTCTTTTCGGAGGCGTCTCTGCGTCGTGCTGACCCTGGGCCCCGACGGTCCAGCTGTCCTACCTGCGCGGGCACCGAAGCCGTCGTCGGTCGTCCTGCCACTCCCCGGATCGAGGAGTGAGGCGTCGACTCGCTTGTCGCGCGGGACTCCAGACCGGGAGGTCGTTGGACCGGACCCGGGTACGGACCCTTTTCGTCCGAGAACGATGGGGACGAGGTGAGGTGTCGGGGGGTCTCGCACCAGAGTCCGGACGAAGGTCGGTCTGACGTGTTCACGGACGAACCGGCCCGAGGGAGTAGAGTTGGGTGTCGCGGGGTGGGTCGAGACAACTGGAGAGACCTTCGGGGAACGGGACCCGAGGGATGGTGTGCACGGGGTCTCGTGTTCCGGGTACTAGTGTTCCTGGAGTCCTTGGACACCGGGGTCTCCTGTCAGGTCCGGTCAAAGGTGGCGACGACCCCGGGGAAGGGACAGGTCCGTCTGGGTCGGGGAGAATTTTAAGTCAAAGAGTCTTGGACACCGGTTGAAGACGGGTAAGGTGGTGGGGGTGGTGGGGGGGTCAAGCCCCGTCGGTGAAAGAGGAGATAGGGATAAGTTGGGACAGGAGTTACACCCAAGGTAGAGAGCGGGAGATTAAATAAGTAGGTAAGTCGTTATTTATTTGACACACGGGACGTGCCAAGTTTTGTTTGTAGAGAAGAGAGGACCTCCCAGTGAGACCGTTGTCTCTCAGTTCTTTGTTTATTGTATACACCACACAACCGCCCTCCGTATTTCTCTCTTCCTCCCGTTCTCACAACCCCCTGACACACACACATACACACGTGTGCGTGTGCGTGTGTGCGCGAGTCAGTGAGTCAGCACAGGTTCAGAAAACGTCGGGGCACCTGACATTTGGTGCTCCTAGGAGACAGGTAAACTAAAAGGTCCGTTCTTATGACCTCACCCAACGGTAAAGGAGAAGACTCCTAGAAGGGTTGGGTCCCTAAGAAATGGGGACTCGGTGGACACTACACAATCCCACCCTCCCTATCTCTTCTCACTCTCACAAACCCCTAACTCCAAAATTTGTTTCTCCTGTCTCCTCCGAATCGACTCTTCCATTGTCACCTGCTTCTGGATTTCCTCCTCTCCCTCCCTCGGGACTCCCCTAGATCTTCCTTTGTAAGGTCCGTCACCCTTATCGCTCGTGTTTCCGGGACTCCGTCCTCAGACGGACCACTCAAGGTCCTCGTCGTTCCTCCGGTCGTACCGTCTTCGTCTTTATTTCTTCCCCCTATCCCACCCTCCACTCCAATCCCTCTACCCGTCCCCGTCTGGGACGCCCCGTACATTCGGGGACGTTTCTGACCGAAAAGGAGACTCTCGGCTTTTTGTTTCTGACACACCATCCACCTTCTTATTCGGAACGCAATGAGTCCCTAAGACAATGTGGGTCGAGGGACGTTTAGGATTACTTTGTCGGGGGTGCAGGTACTACCGTCACGAAAGTTCTCATTCAAGAGACTCCGACTGGCGTACGGAAGATCGAGGGAACCATGGCCGAAACAAGATGTTATTTAATACAAGGGGCGGTTTAAGTACAACTTCGGGAGTAGGGGGTACACTGAGAAAAACCTCATCCTGGAAATTTCTCTACTAATTCTGAGAACTCTCAGGAAACTTGTCGTTTCTCTGGTTTGGTCAGTTAGGATTTCCTTTTAGTCAGGACTTATAAGTAACCTTCCTGATTACGACTTCGACTTCGAGGATATGCAACCGGTGGACTACGCTTCTTGATTGAGTAACCCTTTCTGGGACTACGACCCTTTCTAACTTCCGTCCTCCTCTTCCCCTGCTGTCTCCTACTCTACCAACCCACCGTAGTGACTGAGCTACCGGAACTCAAACTCGATTGAGGTCCTCAACCACTACTTGTCCCTTCGGACCGTACCACGTCAGGTACCCCAGCGTTTCTCATCCTGTGTTGACTCGATGACTTGACTTGACTTTCAAATTTACTCCAGTCCCCCATCCCGACATTAGGTCATGTTAATCACAGGGATGTTCTTCTCCTTCTCTCTTAAGGGACCACCAGGTCCCCAATCCTGCGGAATGAGAGTAACACTTTCCGGATCCAAGTTAGGGACCAACCCCTTGATCTAGGGTGTTCGACACGTCACGTCGGTCTTCATTTATTTATTTTAAAATTTCATTTTTATGGTAATTTTCTTCTCCTTCTCTGGGATGCCTACGTGTACGTACCCTTTTTTTTTACACTTTAGTATTGCTCCGTCAGTAAACGTTCGGTTTCTTCCTTCGGAGTCTTCTTCGGTTCAGACGACTGTGGAACTAGAACCTGAAGGTCAGAGGTCTTGACACTCTTTTATTGACAACAACTTCGGTAGTCCAGACACGATAAAACAGTCCCGGTAAGATCGTCTCATTATATCCAAGCATGATGCCGGGATCCTTTACCCGGGGTAAGGAAGAAGGATGGGGTGTTACTTCGGTCTAAATTTATATTACTATTGACCTGAAGGGACCACCCAGTCACCAATTCTGAGACGGACGGTTACGTCCCCTGTGTCCAAAGTAGAGGCTACCCCCTTCTAAGGTGCACAGCTCCCTACGGATTCGACGTTGACGACTGATCCGATACGGAGAGGGCCAAACTTAAATTCAAGAGTCTTGTGGAGGCCCTCCGACCCTGATCATATAAGGGTAAAACAACTGCCTCTCCACCTCACTGACGGAGTTCCAGTGCGTAGTTCGTATTCCTTTCTGGTCACTACGAAGTCCTACCCGACCCAATACGACGTCGTTGTTCGTTGGGGTGAGCAAGGTACCGAATCTTGTAGTTTTCCAAGCAGAGAGAGAGAAGAAAAAAAATTGTAATAAATAAACCGACATGGTCCAGAATGAAAGTCGTGCACCCCAAAAGCTAGAAGTGACACCGTACGTCCTAGAAATCAACGTCGGACACCCGAACTCAAGGGACTGGTCCCGAGTTTGGGCCCGGGGGACGGAACTCTCACGTCTCAGAATCGGTGACTCGGTGGCTCCTTCGGCTATGGGTCTTATACACACACGCACGTAAGATTCAGTGAAGTCAACACTGGTCGAGAAACGTAGGGAACCTGACATCGGACGGTCAGAGGAGACAGGTACCCTAAGAGGTCCGTTCTTATAACCTGACCCAACGGTACGGGAGGAGGTTCCCTAGAAGGGTTGGGTCCCTAGCTTGGGGACAGAGGACACCGAGGACGTGACGGTTCGCCTAAGAGAATGACGACTCGGAGATCTCTTCAGGAGTATGGGTCTTATACCTCTTAGTTTTATATACACTGATCGAGTCAGTTATGTGGAAGTCCTAAGTACAGACTCGGGTGCGAGAGTGGGTGATACGAAAGATCTCTCTTTAAGAGACCGCCCAGACGGAGTGGGGTAGATAAGTAAGTCACTGAGCGTGTAAGAAAGTCGTTCTCGATCTGGTCCCACCTCCCCCACCGACCCCTTCTTCACGTGTCTCGACCTTCTATAAATCTTACTTTATAACTATAATATATTAAAATAGGGCCTAATCTACTCCGTCTACTTCCTCTTCCCACAACAGTTGTTACACAGGTAAGTAGACAAGTCGTTTGTAATTAGCTAGTGGACGACACACGCCGGCAAGATCCGAGACTCCTCTGTGAACACTTCTTGCGTATGTCTCTAGGGACGGGAGTCTCTCGACTATCGTTCGTCGCGACTTCCATTACAGACTCCCCCTACTCCCTCTCCCCGATGCTCCCTCTTCCTTTATCCGTGACTCCTTCGGTCCCATGGTCTCACGGGTCCACGGACCAAACGGTGACTCCCCATCCTCTGTCACCGTGGTAGGTTCGACGTTCTCCCGTTCCAAACGTTCTTTACTTCTGTATGTAGGGGTGTCTTTGCACAAGTGTTTACAAGTATCATCACAATAAGTATTGTCGACTTTTAATTTTGTTGGGTTGAACGATAGTCGTCCACTTACCTATTCGTATTACACTAGATGGGTATCTCCCTACTTTATCCTTGAAGGGACCACCGAGTCACCATTCCTTAGACGGACGGTTACGTCCTCTGTCCAAGCTAGGGACCAGGCCCTTTTAGGGTGTATGGTTCCTCATTGATTCGGGTACGCGGTGTTGATGACTTCGGGTAAGGGACGTTGTTCTCTTCGGTGGTGTCACTCTTCCGACCCGTGACGTTGATCTCTCGTCGGGGATGAGCGACGTCGATCTACGTTCGGGCGCGTCGTTGCTCTTTCTGGGTCGTTTTGGCGTTTATTCATTTATGTACCTTACTTTGTGACTAGGTGTGATGTTGACCTCCTTCGAACTCTTGTGATACGATTCACTTTCTTCGGTCTGAGGTTTCTGGTGGGTCACCTACTGACGACGACGACGATCCAGCGAAGTCAGCACAGGTTGAGACACGCTGGGGTATCCACCGTCGGGTGGTCCGAGGGGACAGGGACCCCAAGAGGTCCGTTCTTATGACCTCACCCAACGGTAAAGGAAGAGGTCACGTACTTTCATTTTTCACTTTCACTTCAGCGATTGAGGGTCACTGGGGTACCTGACGTCGGATGGTCCGAGGAGGCAGGTACCCGTGTGCTTACTTTATAGGCCTTGTCCGTGTAGGTCTCTCTGTCTTTTGTCTAACCATAACCCGTCCCCTGACCCGCCCTCTCTCTTACCCCTTACTGACGATTACCTCTGTCCCAAAGAAAACCCCTCACTACCTTTACAAGATTCCAACTAACACCACTACCGACATGTTGAGATCCTTGTGTGAATTATGAACCATACACACAACGTGGAGTTATTGTGAAAAAATTTTTCTTTCTTTGCCCCCACCAAACCCTCCGGTCAGAACTCAAATCAAGTCGCACGGTCGTCCCCTTCCGTCGCCTTCTAGGCTCAGCCAGGACAATCTGACCCCTGTCACTGACCCCACGCGGGACGCCGTGCCGACGGGTCCACTATGGGAGAAACAGGGACCAACCCAAACCCGAATGACCTGGGTAGGACCAACGGTTCTGAACGTCCGTCCTGCGCTCAGTTTCGCCTCGGTCGTCCCCCGTCGTCTCCCGGCGCGTCCGGGTGTCCGGTCACGGCCCGCCTCACCACGGCGCGTTGGTGGACGGAGGTCGGAGCGGGGGAAAGAAACGGGGAGACCCGCGGATACCTCAGGTGTGCCGACGGGTCTGGGGCTTTGCACCTACGGAGGGAAGGAGCCAGAGTGACTCCGTCCGTCGCCTGGGACGGGGGATTACAGGACTCGATCCGGAAGGTAGGAGAGATGTCAGTGGTGTCGAAAGTTGGAGGACGCCCCAGACGGAGGACCCCCGGGGAGTGAGAATGGAGAGTCTGAAGACGGGGAGGGGGTTGGGATACCAGTCACTAGACTCCCCTACTTGAAGAAGTGGAACTTCGTCCATAAGAGAAGAGAGAAGGACCTCATACGGACATCGGTATAGTGGGGTGACATGGACGGAATGTGTAAGTAAGTAGGAGGTTAGAACTGAGTCTACGGAGAAGGAGGTCCTTCAGGAGGGACTGAGGGTTAGACCCAGTCTAGAGGATAAGACTCAAAGATAGGTGGGGTCGGAGCGGGTACGATCCAGTAGTAGTGACAGACCTCTACCCAAATAGGGGGACGACCTGACACTCAAGGGGGTTTCTTGTGTCAGTCCCAGTGGGCTACTCGGGGTCGTGGTGAGTCGTACCCCACGTCCCATTCCCAAGGTCCTTACGCACACCTTATTCACTTGGACACACTTGGGAGTAATAGACATAGAAGAGAAGGACGCAGGTCGCAGAGGTAAGTGAGAACTGTCTACAAATAACTCGTCAATGATATCCTCTCAACCAGGGCCCACAAGAAACCTTCCTTACTACGATTTCGACTTTGAGGTCATGAAACCGGTGGAACACGCTTCTCAACTGAGTGACCTTTTCTGAGACTACGACCCTCCCTAACCCCCGTCCTCCTCTTCCCCTGCTGTCTCCTACTCTACCGACCTACCGTAGTGACTGAGCTACCTGCACTCAAACTCACTTGAGGTCCTCAACCACTACCTGTCCCTCCGGACCGCACGACACTAAGTACCCCAGCGTCTCTCAGTCTGTACTGACTCGCTGACTTGACTTGACTTGATATGTAGTTTGAGACAGCTCACTTGAGTTGACTCGTGGTCTCTGTCCTTCTATTTGACCTGATTGGGGATGAGAGTCCCTCGAGTCTCAGATCACCCCTTCCTTTATACCTTCGGTTACATTATTATTAATTATTATTTACAGAGAACTCGTAAGTGGTTTGCGGTACGTTATTCACGAAACGACGACGACGACGACGATTCAGCGAAGTCAGCACAGGCTGAGACACGCTGGGGTATCTGCCGTCGGAATAAAATAGGAGTTTTGTCAAAGTACTCCGTTCATGATACTAAGGAGGACAAAATATCTACGTCTTTGTCTCCGATTCTTTTCAGTTCATTCTCTGAAGGGACCGCGAGTCCTGAGGCTCGAAGGTGACGTCCCCCGTACCCAAGTTAGGGACCAACCTCTCGGACGTCGGTTTTTTCTTTTTCCAGTCCAGTGTGTCCGACATTTCCCTGTTTGACCCTTACCTTGGTTTCTGAAAGATTGAGGTTCGAAATAGGAGACGTGGTAAGGTCAGACTTTCCTGCTCCCTGGTCCTACATTGGGTGTGGGTGAGTTTACGACCCTAGACGCGCAGGTTCGTCTCCCCTTACGGATTTAGGCTTCCTCCATAGCGACTACGACCTTAAAGTCCGTGACCGAGTCAAAAACCGGGCCAATCCTTCTCTGATTACAGGAACCGACCCTGACCCTCGGGGGGGGGNGACCCCGGGGGGGGGGGGGGTGGGGCCGAGGAACCGCGCGAGCTGGGGTAGAGACAGGTGATCCCCAGTGACGGGTGGTGGTGGATGAAAGGTGCTCAGGTCCCCGTGGAGATCTGAGAGTCCGGACACCGAGGAACAAAATGTTTGCTCCTTCACCGACGCACCCCTTCCTTCACGTGACCCGGTACTGGTTCTTACTATTACTAAGTACCCCTTTTGGGAAGAGAGGGTTTAAGTTGGGGAAACACACGTTTTCCCGTAACGTGAGACTTTCTCAACCGGCCCCAGTCTGCCAAGCTCATCGGACCGGAGTCTCCACACCTGCGGGGAAGTGGTGGGAGGTGTGGAAACTACCCCAACGTCCAACCTAGGAGATGAACCCTCTCCCCCGACTCAGCTCGGGGCTCCATGAAAATAGACGACCTACGTGACCCCAGGGTGTCTGTTAAAGTAGACTCCTTTCGTAAGGTGACTTACCTTCGTTTGTGTGGACTTCACTTCGTTTGTGAAGTTTTATAACTCGGTAAAAACCTAGAACCGTGTCCCTTTGGGAACTCCCCACTACTTTGCAAAGATTTTGATATAAACCCCTTACCGGCGTATAATACTTACAATACCCTACTTATAAGGTTCCATTTATAATACCCTACCTTTCATACGGGGGGTTACTTCGATCGTTTCTGTAATACTGCAAGTCCTCCACTGACCTTTAAACCTGTATAACCCATATACTACTATGATTCTTTAAAAAGTGACAACCAAAACAAAAGTGAAAAATCCACTTTGTTACTGTAACACTCATAAAAAAAAATTACTCAGGAATGGAAAAATTACTCAGGAATGGAAAACTTTTCTGGGACCACGACCCTTTCTAACTTCTGTCCTCCTTTTCCCCTGCTGTCTCCTACTCTACCAACCTACCGTAGTGGTTGAGTTACCTGTACTCAAACACGTGTGAGAACCTCAACCACTACCTGTCCCTTCGGACCTCACGACACCAGGTACCCCAGCGTTTCTCAACCTGTGGTGACTTGTTGACTTGACTTGACTTGGAAAATCTCTATGTCTGACTTCACACTTATTTTTGTTAAGACACCGACCCTAAACGAAAGTTTTAGTTTACTCTCTTCTCGTACCCATCCCTGTTTTTGCTCTAACCGGGCTCGAGCCCCCTTCCCGCAACAAGACGGGAGACGAAACCTACTCGTACATTTTAAAATTCAAAAGGTTTCGAAAATTTAACGAAAATTAGTATTGAGTTTTAGGTTCAGGCCGGGGAAGGGTATGAGAACTACCCCTTTTTACTCCGGGTCTCTCATTCCTGTGAATCGGTTCAGCGGGGAGGGTCCGGGAAAGACGGGAAAACCCCAGGGGTCTCTTGGGGTTGTGAGAGAGACGAGGGGAGGTGGAGGGATTAAGACGGGAAGTGAATGTCCGGAGCTGGTGGAAGGTCTTTTTGGGTAGGGGAGTGAGCACGGTTGGACCGGGGGACACCGGGGAGTGGGATGTGGATTTGGGAAGGGAAGACCCTTCCCTTACCGTTGGGTAAGGTCATAAGAACGGACCTCTTAGGGTACCTGTCTCCTCTCGGACCACGCGATGTCAGGTGCCCCACCGTTTCTCAGCCTGTGCTGCCTCGCTGAAAGTGAGTGAAGTGGGTGAGACAAGGAGTAACCGAGAATGGGGTTCAAGTCGGGATGGTAGTGCACTGAGCAGATATTGACCGGTAGAACACAGGTTTCCCGGGACAAGACCCAGGGGACGAGGAAAAATGTGAAAAAAGAACCGACACGGTGTACCGTGCACCCTAAAATCAATCCCCAAAACCAAGAGGTTGGTCCATAACTCGAACACGGGGGACGTCACCTTTGCGTCTCAGAATTGGCGACCGGGTGGTCCCTTCCGGGGGTGGAGAATATTGGTCGAGGAGGGTGACAGGACAGAGTGGGTCAAGGTCGGTGTGGGGCAGAGGAACGGAAGGAGTGTGAGTAGGACCGGGAACGACGGAGTCCCGGAAACGTGAACGGGTAACAATAAATCAGTGATTCAGTGCAGCCTGAGAAAACGTTGGGGTACCTGACATCGGACGGTCCGAGGAGACAGGTGCTCTAAAACGGGTCCGTTCTTATGACCTCACCCAACGGTAAAGGAAGAGGTCCCCTAGAAGGGTTGGGTCCATAGGTTGGGCGCAGAGAACTCAGAGGTCATAACCGTCCCCCTAAAAATGGTGACTCGGTGGACCCTTCGGGTTCTGAAGACGGTTTTTTGTGTCCCGGGGATTTATCAGTCTCAGAAGGAACCAGAGGAGGAAGTCCAGAGTCGAGTTTGTAGTGGAGGATCTTTCTGAGGGACTGGAGGGATGGTTGTCTCGTTGGCGACGGTGAGGGCTAGGAGACCGGGATAGAGTATAAAAATATTGTGAACAGAGGTGGACTGTACTATAAGAGATAGTCAGAAAGGTAATATTGGGCAGAGGGAGGTTATCCTAAATCGGGGTGTTCCTCTCCCTACAACGGACAGAGGGGTCGGTCGGACCGTCCATCAGTCACAAGCTATTTATAAACAAGTCACTAACTTACTGGACCTTTTTGGGTCCACTCATTCCACTCTGACCCTACCCCCGTCCCTCGCCCTGTCCATAGGTCCGTTGCCCTTGTCGGTTCCGCTGCCAGACTCCGACCGGGGAGGCCAGGTGACAGGTGGCGGGTGGTCCGTGTCATCGGACCTGTAAGAAGGCTCCCACTCCTTAATTCCCCTGCACCTCAAGAAAGAGGGGTTGTTGTCGGAGGGGTTCTGGTTCGGGTCTGGAACGGTTCGGCCGTGTCCTTCGGTGTGGGACTTCAGTCTAGGTACTCATTTATAATGTCGTGGGTGTCGGAGCGGGACCTCTCTATTCCCCTTGTCTTTTGTCCCCAGGTCTTTGGACGAAGTCGGACCGATTCGCTCATCGAGAGTCTCGCTCCCGAGGTTGGTCTTCCTACCCCGTTCACAGGACCGTGCTCTCGGGGTGGGTCCCCAAGGTGGAATCTTTGCAGCAGTCAGCACCCGTCTCAGAGTCTCTCCTCTGTCTTACCTCCTCCGAGGTCCAGTGGGGGTCGAGGGATCCCGTGATTACTGCACCGACCATTCTTTTCTCCCGTCCCCAGTCCCCTGTCTCACCTGTTTTATTCCAGTCTCTTGAAACAGGGTCGACGTCTCTTTTAATTCTGAACGGGTGAAACTAAAGGGTTTCGATTCCAGACTCGGAGTCAAAGAAACAGACGTTTTACCCAAAAGTCCCTCCCTCCCACTACGACCAACTCTGTTATCCATTTCGGTTATTACAGTTTTATTACGTATTTAGCAATCATTTTATATAGTCACTGGGTTGGTGAAGAGGGGAGGCACCCGGTGGGTACGTATGTGAAATTTTACAAGATCATAGTGTACTTCTTCTTATTTTTCTTTGTCCACTTGGTTTAAATACAGTGGATCGTATCCGTTTTACAATAGAAAAGTTGTACGACGATTCAGAGAAGTCAGCACAAGTTGAGACACACTGGGGTAGCTGACATCGGGCGGTCCGAGGAGACAAGTACCCTAAGAAGTCCGTTCTTATGACCTCACCCAACGGTATGGGAGGAGGTCCCCTAGAAGGACTGGGTCCCTAGTTTGGGTGCAGAGAATACAGAGGACGTAACCGTCCACCCAACAAATAGTGATCACGGGTAGTAAATTTGTACCTGAGTTATATTTTTCACTTGTTATCCAAAACCTAAGAAACACATGCACAGACGTTATTTAGAAGTTATAAAACACTCGAAAAAAAGGAAAAGTGAAAGTCCCAAAAAAAAAAAAAAAGTCAAAATAATCCTTTTTTGAATATATCCCTCAAGGGAGTACCAGAGGTACGAGAGTGACACCTCCGACGACGACGACGATTCAGTGAAGTCAGCACAGGCTGAGACATGCTGGGGTATCTGTCGTCGGGTAGTCCGAGGTGGTAGGGACCCTAAGAGGTCCGTTCTTGTGACCTCACCCAACGGTAAAGGAAGAGGTTACGTACTTTCACTTTTCACTTTCACTTCAGCGAGTCAGCACAGGCTGAGAAGTGCTGGGGTACCTGACGTCGGATGGTCCGAGGAGGCAGGTATCCTAAAAGGTCCATTCTGATGACCTCACCCCACGGTAACGGAAGAGGCTCCCGGGCCCAAGTTTAGGACCAGTCCTTTGATTCTAGGGAATTCGGTATGTCGTACCGGTTTTTCCTTTTTCTTTCTTTTTCAACTTATATAGTGACAAATTCCACGTGTCGTTCTACCAAACTAAATGTATAAAACACTCTACTAACAGTGTTGTCCAAATCAATTCGGATAGCGGAGGATGTTTATGTTAAAATTTTTTCTCTTTTTATTAATATTTAAATATCTACAATATTCTGTACTTCTAAATTATAGAGGTCGAGAGGAGGGAGTAGGAGAGAAGTTGTAAAATAGTGCGGACGTACGTGCGCGCGTACGAGTCAGCACAGACTGAGGAACGTTGGGGTACTTGACATCGGACGGTCCGAGAAGACAGGTACCCCAAAAGGTTCGTTCTTAATGACCTCGCCCAACGGTAAAGGAAGGGGCCTCCTAGAAGAGCTAGGTCCTTACCTTGGGTGCAGAGAACGTAACGTCCGTCTAAGAAATGGTGACACGGTGGATTCTTCGGGTACGAAAATTAATATAGTTATTAATCACAAACGTGGTGATATTACTGTTACATTTATGACAAGTGACGTCCTGGATAATCCTATGACACTAATGCACAGAAAAGAAAATCAACTTCACATTAACTGGATGTTGTGACAATCAAAGTCCGTGTGTTGTATTACTAAGTTATGAAGACATATAATGTTCTGCTAGTGGAGAAACCACACATGAAAAGTGAGTGTCGAGTAGATTTGACCCTATTCGATTAGCGGCACTGATGGTGTGACCTACTCTACCAACCTACCGTAGTGACTGAGTTACCTGTACTCAAAGTCCTTTGAGACCCTCTACCACTTCTTATCCATTCGGACAGCACGACGCCAAGTGCCCCAGGGTTTCTCAGTCTGTGTTGACTCACTGACTTGTTGGTGGTCGTGGGACCTGTGGGACAGATCTGACGACACCAGTGGGGTGACGGAGGGTCGTAGACGACGGTGGAGGGTGTCAGTCACGGGGTGTACGTCGGTCTTCTAGGATAATTGTGGATTCAGTCGCGGGTACGGAAGAGACGAGTGTAGAGAGGGTCCCGAGGATGGAGTCTCACCTTCGGTTTCAGGACACCGGGTGTTCCGGGACGTCCTAGGCGGGTACAAAGGAGAGACGGGGGGAGGTGAGTGACACGAGGTCCGTGTGGTCGGAGGGTGAGTGGTCCTGTGACGACGGAGCCCCGGAAACGTGAACGACAAGACAGACGGACCTTACGAAAAGGGGGTCTTGGGGGGTCTAAGCTAAAAGGGAGTAACTCAGAGAGAGATGAGACTACAGTGGAGGATTTTGTAGAAGACAACTGGGATGTATTTGGTCGCGGGGTCCAGGGAGGTAGGGGAGAGGACGAAACAGGGAGAGGTAGTGTAATAGAGGTGGACTATATAATGTAGATAAATGAACATTCGACTGATAGCGGGGCTTGTTTTCCAGTCGAGATACCCCGTCCCTAAAAAGGTCAGAATAAGCATCGACATTGGGTCGTGGATCGTGTCACGGGTCGTGGATCCTCTACGAGTTATTTACAAACAACTTTCCACTTACTTACTACCGGGGACTCATGGGTCACGGGTGAGACCTCATCAGTGCCGTGACTCGGGTACGTGGACGAGAGGGAGTGGGGGTCTCTTTGGGGTCTCTGCAGTCACAGTGCTAGTGGACGGTGGATGGACGGTCTGTCCGTTTCCGGGGACGGGTCCTACCGGTCCAACTGAAAGACGGGTCGAGACCCGGACCGTGTATCATCCACGAGTTCTTTGGTGTCGTGAGTTAACCTGGTTTTCAGGTCCGAGCACAGACCCTCGTGGTCCCCCTCCCCGACCCCTCTGCCTCGGCCCTCACTTAGTCCTTCACGTTCCTGGCGTCTCTCGCCTCCCAGACACACGACGACTCCCACCATCCCTCGGTACCCACCCAGACCTGTTTTCGGTCCTAGACAGGAGTTCTGAGAGTCTCGGTTTCGGAGACGAGCGATGAGTCGGTCTACCGTTTAGGGGTCTTCGGGTCTGGAGGGACCTCTGAGGAGACAGATACAGTAGACGGGGACCGCAGGTCAAGGTGTTTGTGAGAGAGTCGGAAACGAGGTAGTGGGCTAGGACACGACCCTTCACGCCCCCTGTGCCACTACGGGTGTCGTGTCGCCGGGATCAGGACGGGAGGGTGCTGAGTCAGCGAAACTTCTTTGTCTGGATGGGGGACTGTCACTTCTGAGTTCCACCAGTCCCGACCCTGAGTGACCCCTACTCCCCACGTGGAGTACTTCAGATCCTCAGGTCCTCCTGAAGGACCTCCTCCTCCCCCTCAACAACTTATCCGTTACTTTATCTCGTCTCCCTTCGTCCCTACACGACCCACCTCTCTCACGGTCACTCCGCCTTATTGACCTCGTCTCAAGGGTCTTCCTTGTCCACAAGTTCGTCCGTCCCCGGTCCGGTATACCCCGGTGTCACTGTTCGACCCGAAAGAGGACTCCCGTATCGAAAGAGGACTCCTCGGTATCGTCCAAGACCCGTGACTCTCCCTCGGTTTGGTCCCAGTCTGTGGTCCCTCCTCAACCCCTCCCCTTCGGTCCACTCCCCGGTCACGTCCGACCCCTCTGGCCGTGATTCCGTCCTCGGTGTCCCTCGCTCTGTTTCTGCGTGTCCCGTAAATTCTTCGTCCGTGCTCTCCGACACCGTACGCCACCGACCCCCGTATCTAATTTCAGTCCCTGTTCCGGGGCAGAGACGGGGTCACTGCCATCTGCCACCGCGGTAGAGACTATTCTCCCACCCCTCCTCCTCGCCCAGATCCCCCTCTAGAGTTCCAGTCAAACCCTGCCCACTCGTTCTCCACGGGTCCCTGTAGGCCCCTCCACCCCTCCCCCTTCGTAGGACTTACTATAGGACTCGGGAACATACTCCAAGGACCCCGAGTCCCCTCTCCCGACCCGACCCTGTCTCTTCCCGCTCAACTCCAGTGTCCTCCCTACCCCCCTCACACGGTCCATTGGGTGTTGAGTGGACCGGAGTGGGTGGGGGAGTCGAGTGCGACAGGGGGTGTAGTCTCGGGGTGGGAGGGTCCCGTCGACTCCTGCGTCACGACCTCCTCGTTTAGTCCTGTCCACTCGGTGTCCATACCGGGGGCCGGGTCTTCGTCCTACGACCTCGGAGTCTCTGTGGTCCTGGGTCGGTGGTAGCTCTATGACTATTGTGTAAACAGTTCTTGTTTACAAGAACTGACACCCCCACCACGAAGGGTGGGGGCGGGGTAGGGGGGTCCCGGAGATGGCTCGTAGTGGAAGGGTCTCTGTCGGAGGGACGTGGGGGGGGTTGGAGACCGGGGTTAAGGTTTTGGCGGTCGGTGGAAGGACCGAACTAAAAAGGGGTGTCGTGAATAGAGGTAGGTTGCACCCTATCTAAAATACAAACCAAACAAATGGGGTGTTTAGAGTCGGGGTGTTCCCGTCCTTAAGATGGATGATCGGGGATCCTGTCACGAACCGTCTGGTTGTTACGACTAATTTATAAACATCCCACTCACTTACTCGTTAAAGAAAAAATTTTTTATATAAAACAAACAAATAAACCGACGTGGTCCAGAATCAATGTCGTACACCCTAGATCAAGGGAGTGGTCCCTAGCTTGAACCCGGGAGACGCAACCCTCGTACCTCAGAATCGACGACCTATGGTCCCTTCAGGGACTCACTAAAGAAGAACTCGGAGACGAGGCACGGTCCGTAGTACCATTCATGAAGTGTGTTCAAGTAAGTAAAGTAGTAAGGTTGTCGGGTACTGTACCTATAATAGTAGTGAGGGTAAAATGTCTACTCCTTTGACTCCGGGTCACCCGAGGTATTGAACGTATACCAGTGCCTTTGATCCTTTTCACCTTGATCCAGGTTATTGTGGTTGGTAGAGAACACAAACCCTGGGTTGAGACGGTCCACGATTCAAGGACTATACACCGTAGAGTGATTAGTCAGTTGTTGGGACTAATCTCAGATGTGTGGGGACCAAAAGTCTCGTCAGTTGTCTCTGAGTCCTTCTCCGACGAAGGTCGGAGTGAAGGTCCTTCACATATCGGTTCCAGTTCTGACCTGAGAGAGACCGGGGTTTCCCAAGTGTATACGGGTAAAGTGTCTGTCTTTCTTGTTCTGAAGTTCCCTTCTTCTCTCTCTCACACCTAACGAGTCGGGATACATCCTTTGGTTGTTCTTTGTGTCGGGGACCCTGAAGGTCACCAATTCTAGGGTGTGAAGGTTACGTCCCTCCCCCGACCAGTTAGGGACTAGTCTCTTGAACCTGTGATACGGCGGTGAT
This sequence comes from Capra ibex, assembly GCA_006410555.1. Lineage (NCBI taxonomy): Eukaryota > Metazoa > Chordata > Mammalia > Artiodactyla > Bovidae > Capra > Capra ibex. The sequence goes on from SJYO01050415.1 coordinate 45,902,924, forward strand.
TTCTAGGACGGAGGGTGTTGCTTCTAATTTCTAGGGTACACGGCGTAGACTCTTGACCGCGTCAGTTTATTTATTTATACATATTTTTTACTTGTTTTTTGTCTCGGGGTCTCTTTCACATGTCAGTGATCGGAGGAAGGGAAGACACACCCAAGTCTTTGTTTCGTCTCAAGTCTTGGGGGACGGACGTCCTTGAACCCGTTCAGTCTCGGGAATGGGGTACGGAGTCAAAGGGGTAGACGGGCGACCCTGAGACTGTCACTGGCGTAGTGTCCCGTCGGTGACTCTACTTTGGACTCCCAGTGGGTACCGAAACCCGGACCCTTTTACCGTCAGTGGCACCTACCCAAAATAGGGAGTCACAGGGGGCGTTCAGCCGGACGCGACACCCATTCTTGACGGGATTTTAGAAGGGGACCGGGAGGAGGGCGGAGGGACCACTGGACCAAGAAGAGGGCCATGGTTTGGGCCCGGGAGCCGTGTTTCTTCCAGTCCGCCGCGGGGTCCTCCGGACTGGTCCAGCACCGGGGACCGGGCACGGACGGTGTGGGCGAGACCATGGGTTTGCCCCGGGGTCTAAGAGCCACTGAGCTAGGGAGGTTTAAGTCCACTAGAGGGGGTCGAGGTTTAGTGGCTTAGGAGGGTCCAGATCGCGGTCTGTCTCGGTTTGGGGTTGGTCCTTCTCGGAGCCTCGCGACCCGGTGGTGCGGCAGCAGAAGTTCTCGGCCGAAACCCCACTTTCTACCACGACTAGGCTTCGTCTACCGAGGAAGAGTCACCACTCGCTCTTGCCGTGGGGATCTCGGCAACGGAGTACCAGAGTCCCTTCCCTCCCCTCAGACCCCTCCCTCCCATACTCGGTCTTTGGGTCGTCCATCCCCGCTGTCGAGACGAAGTACGTCCGTGTTAAATGAGGAGGTTCTTAGTGGTCACACCCCGTCCGGCCCCTAACAGTGGGTTTCTCTAAAAACTCCACTGAAACCTCTAAAGATTTTCGCCCCACACCCAATCCCTCGGTGACGACACGAAGTAAGTGCATCGTTTGGGAATGACTCGATGTCTTCGGAATTGGTGGTACTCAACATTAGTTGTCGACAACTAAAGTCAATATTAGTTAGGAGGGAGTCCTACACCAAACCCGTCAACGAAAGGAGAAGAGTCGGAGTCAAAGGAGTAGATACTTTACCCAGATTAAGGACCCCAGTAAACTTCCAGTAGGGTTCGTCGTAAATGATGGTAGATGGCCCACAACAGGATATGTGAAAAACACATAAGTATTAGTGGGGTGGGTAGTGGGGGTGAGGTATCTGGTCTTCGGACTCCAAGTCTCTCCACTTCAGCGACCAGTCCCAGTGTGTCGGTCTTTCGCTGTCCCGACTCACAATCTAGGTCTCGGGAACGAGTATCGGTCCGAGGTAGTCGTACCTTTCATGGTCTTTGGTCCGGTCCGTACATTTGTGAAGAATACACTCTTGGCGGTGTCGAAGGACTAGGTCCGTCGGTGTGTGTTAAAGTAGGGTCCGTCTGAACTGGTCGATCAGCCCAAACCCCGAATAGAGGACCCGACTCTTGTCTTTCCCACCTCACCTAATTAGTGTCGGGATGAAAGACGACACCAACTCGGACCCCTCCGTTTCCTTCCCGTGGGTTGGCCCTCGGTCCCAAGGGCCCCCCGTCCTACTCCGGCGAATTAGACTACTGAGAGTGCCGGCCCCTTTTGGGAGACCCAGAGCAGGACCCAGGGTACCCGACTCACCCACGACACTCGAACCATACTCGTTCCGGTTACGATCTAGGAATCGCGTCGGGTAGTCTAGGCCAGGAGTCTAGGGTCGGGGGTGGGGGGGTCCTGACTCTGTGGCAGTCGTGGACCGTCTATCAATGGCTCGTGAATGACATACCTCCTTTGTGTACACGGTCCTCGGGTACAGAGGAGGGGGTAGTTTACACCCCTCGCCAGCTCGGGCAGAGTGGGGTGGGGAGACCGAGGAAAAGTCGGCGCAAGGACTCGCGCCCCCGGCTCTAGTAATAGTGGGGGCTCGGACGGGTCGGTCGGCTCCCGCTGTTGCAGTGAGACCGACAGGTTCCCGAAAGCCCCCTTGACGACCGGATGTTGACCATGCGCCCCGGGTGTGAGTCGGACAGAATGGACCATCGGTCGATGTAGCATTCGTGTCCGCTACTCTGGGGACCGGGTCGGGTGTGCCCCGCTCTCCGACACGCGGGGCTGCCACCGGACCTGTAGGTCCCACGGGACGGGCCCGTGAGCCCGTGGATGTAGGACGTCTGAGAGTTGTCCGTTAAAGTCTGCCTCCACCCGATGCCTGTGTACGTCCAGATACCACTCTGTGGGGGCTCTCGGGGGAGATGGGATCGACCCGAAAGGGTCGAGGACGGTTTAGGACTTTTTTTTTTTTTTTTTGGGATTTTTTACACGGTAGTTTTTTTTTTCAGGATTTTATTGTAATTTTACGAGTGGAGGAGGGTCTACCGAAGGTCCTAAATTTGGAAGGAGAGTAGGACAAGAAACGGGGAGACCGACCCCAAAGTCCCCATGACCCTAGGTCGGTACGGGGGACGGACCCCTCCCCCTCTGGCACCCTCGTCCGTCACGGGCCGGGGGAGGGGGAGACAGAGAACGGGGTGTCTCTACGACCGGGTCGGGCACCAGCACCGGTTGTCGTGCCGGAACCACCTCGCGGCCCTGTGAGATGTAGACTGTACGTCGTCGGGGTCGGGACGACTCCAGGCGACCAAGAAGTTGCCGCTGCGGAACGGGTAGCGGCACGCGGAACCGGACAGGGGGCTACCGGCCCACGACTGAGCCGTACCGTAGGCGTCCCTCCTCCGGCCGCGGATGGTCACACTCCAGACCTTGGGACAGTCACAGTCGGCGTCGCTCGGGCAGTTGGACTGGCACATGACACTCAGGAGGGTCGGGTCGGGGGTCGGAGTATCTACCCCTTTGACTCCGGTCCTCTCCCACGGGCTCCCGTGTGTCACTCAGTCATCCGGTCGACCCCAATCTTTGGTTTCCCAGGGGAGTTTTACGTGAGCTGGGTAGAGGTTTCCTGTTCTTCTGGTGCAAGCTTCAACTTAGTAGAAAGGGAAACTTAGTTATGGAGGTCCTGACCAATAAAAACTTTCCCTCTCCCCTGTACTTTCCACCTTACCCTCCCCTTTATTTTAATTTTTGTATTGGTTTCATACCTCAGTAGGGGTCCTCGTCGTCTGTGTGGTACACCGTAAGTCTCTTTCCCGAAGGGTCCACCGAGTCACCATTCCTTAGGTGGACGGTTACGTCCTCTACGTCCAATCTAGGGACCCAGCCCTTCTAGGGGACCTCTTCCCTTACCGTTGGGTGAGGTCATAAGAACGGACCCTTTAGGGTACCTGTCTCCTCGAACCGCCCGATGTCAGGTCCCCCAGTGTTTCCTCAGGTTGTGCTGACTCGCTGATTTGTTGTTGGGTCTCCTTTCTTTAGTGAGTCCATGTGCTCCCTACCGTTACGTCTTTTTGAGTCTCGGATCTTAGGATGTTGGTCCCTTAAGATCTAAACTCTCCGAGACCTAAGATCTGAGACTCTTGGGGTCTTTGAGATCTCCGTCTCTAAGAATCTGAGATTAAGATCTTTGAATCTCGACGGGTTGGGACCTTAGAATCTTTGTATCTAAAGATCTGAGTCGGAGGATCTTGAATCTTTATGGATGAGAACCTTGGGATCTTAAGATCTAAGAATCTTACCGAATAGCCTTTGGTTAGTAAATCCGGAAAAAAAGGGAATTACTTGGGCAGTTTTGTAGAACGTCCCGAAAACACGTCACGGGGTTGCAGCAGAAAGATGTCTTTTCTGCTGACTTTAGAGGGCTCTCCCTTTCACTAACAGTTCTAGAATCTCGTTCAATCTCTAGGTACTCCCTAAACGTTTCCGGTCTCGTGAAAAAACGAGGTCTAAAAGGGTCCCCGAGGAGGACCACCTTTCTTTCGACCGCCCACAGGCGGACCTGCCGGGAGAGGGAGGTGACGGGAAAGCAGAGGGAGGGCGGGAGTGTCAACCGGGTCTTGCGCACCGGTATGAGGTCCTGAGGTGGTGGGCGTGTCCGACGTGGTAGTTTCAGCTGAAGTTGTGCAGGGAGTGCGACACCACGCGCCGGGCCAGGACGGGCCTCGGGCTCATACACACCCGGAAGTTACCCGCCCGGAATTTCTTGCTGGTTCTGGTGGACTTGTAGTCGTCGTACTGTCGGCGGGTCCTCCCGTGCATGTGCACATAACGATTCTTGGGGTTCTGGGACGAGAGACCTAGACGGAGTCACCACCAGTTTGAGAGACCACTCAGCGGGGGTCGGACCGGTGGCGGGGGAGGGGAGCCTCCGGGTCAACCTGGGGTCGAAGCCGACGAGGTGGGTGGTAAGACGCCGGCAAACGGGTTGTCTACTACCCTTTCCCTCTCTAAGAGTGGGGTAAGTAACCGGTTTCCTGTTTCACCGTAAAGTCCACCTGGGAAAAGTAGGGGTCCACTGTTTTCCTTCCGTCAGACACGGAATAGTGTGGGGGTGGGGCCTTTTTTTGTTTAGCTGCGTAGTCTGAGAGAAGGAACTCCCCACCGTTTCGGTCTTTGCCCGGTGTACAGGGTTTGTCACGTCCCCATCTCACCTTTTTGTAAGCTACAGGGAAATATACGTACGGGGACAAAATTTAAGTCAGACAGTGTCGTCGACGTCCGACCCGGGGGAGGGACGGCGTCTTTGTCGACTTGGAGGCGCGTCGGTTGAGTTAATAAGTCAATAGACCGCGCCTACGCCCACACGCGTACGCGTGTGGGCGCGTGTCCGTTTGCGCGAGGGCCCCTTTAATGACGGAAAGTAACCGTTTACCTTTTTGTGTCGCTCTCTCCGTGACAGAACGGAGACAGGAATTTGTTGGACCGCCACCCCAATCGTGCCTGTGTCGACCACAAGAGTCTCGGTAGTCCTAGGAGTCCCCTGTAGACGAGTAGGGGACCCCTACCACCGAAACTTGTACTCCCGGAGTAAGTAAGGCGGAACCAAGGAAGGGTTCACCGGTGGTAGGGGGTCCCTGTCACCGTTGTTAGGAAGGGCGGGAGCACGGAGGGAGGATGATTGTCCGACCCAGAGTAGGTTTCCCACCTTAGAGAAAGTGGGTTTCGTCTTTACCGCAGGGGTCTCCATTCACATGGAGGACGGGGTGGGATGCCCCCCCCGGAACCGTCGACCAGAACCGTTCTCTGTCACCCCACCTGGTCTACTGGACTCCGCGACGGGTCTCGGGGCAGAGACGTCCAGTTCTACCCCCCACAGGTTCCACACGTCCATACACGTCCCTCACCCGTGTCGCGGGGGTTTCCGGAGGACTTGACAGCCGGTGGGACACCGTCCATGGTTTCCCCCTCCGTGTCCTTTCCCCCGGTGGTAGGACGGGGGTAGACCAGACTACCTCCTTTGTACCAGAGACGGGAGCGTGCCTGTCAGAACTTAATCCCTTCGTGCCGGAGGGATAAGTTCTCGACGGTCAGTCTCTCTTCTCCGTTACGGAGTGTGCGGTGGGTTCGTCACTACTTCTGCCGTACTGAAGACTAGTCTACCTCCTCTGTGTCCCCTGTGAATTCGTCTAAAACATAAGACTACCCCCTCTACCCCAGAATTTCTCTGTACCGAAAAAAAAAAAAAAAAACTCTTAAGGATCAGACTACCTCCTTTGTGTTAAAGATGAAAACCCCCATGTCCGGGGGGTGAAAGATCCTTAAAGGTCTGACTATCCTATCTGTACAGGGGGTAAGTTGAAGACCCCAGGGGTCGACTGACCTTTCTGGGTCGGGTTATTAGTTAATCTTAAAGGTTAGACTACCTCCTCTGTACCGGAGGTGAGACACCTTAGAAAGTTAGATTACGCCTTGATATCGAGGGGGATAAGACTCAAGAACGTTCGAGTGTCTTTTCTGTTATGGACCTCATGTATCGAGGGTTGCTAGATTACCCCCTCTGTGCCGGGGGTATTAGACTCTTAAAGGTTAGACTACCCCCTCTACGTCGGGGACCTGAAAATTGTTAAAGGTTAGACTACCTCCTCTGTACTGAACCGGGAGATCCCAGAAGGTCAAATTACCCCTCTCTATCAGGGGGTTCTCGACCTTTAAGGATCAGATTACCCTCTCTCTGCCGGGGGTACGTGCCCCCAGAGGGTTTGATTACTCCCTTTTGTGTCGAGGGACCACCCGTCCGTAACAACTCTGTGTTTTAGGTGGAGGTGGCGGTGTGTTCAGTGGTGGCGGAAGGAGACAGAGGGAAGACCGTGGGACCGTGACCCTCCCGGTCAGTCAACGCCCTCCGTATCTACTCGACCGACCCCCACCCGCCCCCCGCGACACTGGGTACCTCCGGGTCGACTGGGTCGGCGGGAGTGAGAGAGGGGTCGCCGGTGCCAGCAGTACTGGTAGCAAGGCCACGGGTGGGCCGGCTACCTCCCGGTCCTGCACTGCGACTGGCAGGTCCCGATGGGGTTCCTGGACGACCAGATGCGGACCATGGCGCCCGGACGGAGGCTCGGATTGGCCGAAGAGTCGGTTGAAGGAAGGCCTTTGACCTAGCGTCCGGGGCGCGTGTGTCCGGCCCTCCACCCGAAGGGGTTGACGAGTGACGACCACGTCTTCGACTTGGAGTGCCTACGGCCGGCGATGTGGGAGTTCTGGCAGTGCGACGTCCCGTTCTGCCTCTGCGACCTTCACCTCGACGTCCACCGGGCACTCACACGTCCTCCCCTGCCCCTCCCCCGCCGAGAAAGGTCTGTTCCCGAGGGTTATCACGCCTCAGGTCGACTGAGTCAGGAGGGCGACTGAACCCGGAGGGGTCTACCTCGAGGACGGAGCAGACAGTTTGGCTGTCTGGTCCCCGTCTGACCGAAGGAGGTAACCTGACCCCGTGAGTTACCCTGAAGGTACGGAAGAGAGAAGACATTCTTTGTGTGGTCTGGTTTCCAAAGTTTTATGTCCCACATCTGACTCCCATTCCATGGGAAAAGGGACCTGGTATTTTGTGCCCTCTGTGACGGTGGAGGGAGTGGGACATGGAGAGGGTAGTCTACCCGCCTTATCCCACTCCCACCTCGGTACGGAGGGAGGAGTCTGACAGTAGAATCTGTTACGTCTAGCACAAAGCACGAAACACTACGTCATTCTCTTGTCTTAAAGATGGGAGTCTCCCATGTAAAGAGAGAGTTCGACTTTATTCCTACTAGAGGAGGTAACTCTACCTCTGGGGCTGTACCACCCGTAACACAAAGGAGAAGTCTGGCCTTTAAGGGTCACCAGTCCTTGTTACAGAGGAGGTAGTCTGACCCTTAAAGGTCTACAACCCCTGGTATTGAGGGTCAGTCTGACCCTCGAGGGTCTCCATCCCTGGTACAGAGGAGGTAGTCTGACCCTCGAAGGTCTACAACCCCTGGCACAGAGGGGTAGTCTGACCCTCGAGGGTCTCAATCCCTAGAACAGAGGAGGTAGTCTGACCCTTGAGGGTCTCAATCCCTAGAACAGAGAGGGTAGTCTGGCTCGTAGGAGTCTCCGGACTCTCCGGTACAGGGACCTCGGACCGGAGGGTGTAGTCTGGGCCGTCAGAGTCTTCGGTACAGGGACTCAGTTCCCGACACTGAGGGGGGGGAGTCTGAACTTCGAGGGTCCTAGTTCCTGGGTCAGTGAAGGTCTGTGGGGATCGTGGGAGGAAGTAGGTAAGTGAGTAGTTTTAGATCAAAAGACCCAGTCACAACCCCCCTCTTACGACCAGGTACTGTCGTCCAGCGGGGGACTACTGCGAAGCCTTGAGGAAAGTAGGACAGAGAGAGGAGTGTCAGTTGGAAGGAAGGAGCGGGTTCCTGGTCGCGGTGTCGAAGGACTTAGACTTGGACCGTGTCCGACTCGTACCCCGCCCACCCCGGCGGCCCTCCGGTCCCAGCCCGTCCCCGCGTCCTCCTTACCCCCGTGACCCCTGGACCAGGGGATGGAGGGGACTACCGAAGGAGGTGGGGACACGGGGCAGGAAGGGGGCGTCAGGACCTCATCGTGACACCTGGACCTCTGGAGGTCTCTCTGCTCGAGAAGTACAGTGAGAGGAACAGAGGAGGGGACCTCGTCTCCCGGTGAGCGAAGGTCGTTCCTACGGCCTGGCACCAGGAGACAAGAGGACAAAAGTGGGATCTCAATCTCGGTTGCCCCGGGATGCGGAAGTGGCGTGACAGCCTCTCGGTGTCTCCGATATTTGTGGAACCAATTGTGTGCGGACACAGTCGGAGAGGAAGGTGGCGACGGTTGGAACAGTAAGGACCACCGGTGTGCACGTAGGGAAGAGTGGGTTCTACTAGAGCCAGACCGATGTATGTACGTGTTCCTACGGGTTTTGCGTCCCGAGGTTCGGGGGTGGCGAAGTACAGTGTCGGAGTCCGGGAAGGGTCTAATAAGGACTCCCAGGACCAAAGGTCACCGACTTTCTCACGGGGAGGATACCGTGGTTTATCGACACCCTGTACGGTGGAGGGGGATGTGACGCGGAGGGAGGTATTGGACCTCGGACTACGTTTCGATAAACGTATGTCCTGTTCCTTATTGGTTTAAAGAGTTCTTCTCAAGGTCGTGAAAGACCGGATGTAGCTAAATTAGTTTCTACGGGAAAACACGGGAGGTGACAGGACCCTAAGGGGGTGGGGGTGAGGTACATAGAGAGTTCGTAGTGGACGTCTTAGGATTTTTATAGAGGGAGGAGGAGATGTGTGTGGTTTTTTCGGGGATACTTATTTACTTACGATTGCCCCGTCCCCACCCCAACGCCCGACCTCTCGTCTCTTCTCACCCTTGGTCTCCCGCTCGCAGAAGACTGGGCAGAGTGATTTCAGACTCGGTGTTCGGGGTGGGTCGGTTCTACTGGGCGATATCGCTCTGGACCACAATTAGTCTTCACACTATCGTCTGAGGTCCGAGTCCCACCTTTCTCTCCAAACCCGTCCCTACCTTTTTGAGTATCTCACTAAAGAGTCTTTGAAAGTTCTGTCTCGGAAAGACCCCTACCGGTACACCTCGACTCCTCTTCCGTTACCGTGGGGTGAGGTCATGAGAACGGACCTCTTAGGGTACCTGCCTCCTCGGACCACCCGACGTCAGGTACCCCAGCGAGTCCCAGTCTGTACTGACTCGTTGAAGTGAAAGTGAAAAGTGAAAGTACGTAACCTCTTCCTTTACCGTTGGGTGAGGTCACAAGAACGGACCTCTTAGAGTCCCTGCCCCCTCGGACCACCCGACGGTAGATACCCCAGTGTGACTCAGCCTGTGCTCACTTCGCTGAATCGTCGTCGTACAACTCGACTCTACCACTCACCACTTTCCATGGGCCTTACTCCCAAGGTTTTAGACCCGATCTCGGGAAGTAAACGATACCTAAGTGATCTGGGAGGTAAACAGGTGGTCATTTTTCCACACCTAAATTGTTATGACCTCACCCAACGGTAAAAGAAGAGGTCCCCTTAGAAGGGTGGGTCCCTAGTTTGGGTCCAGAGGGTGTAATATCCGTCTAAGAGATGGTAAACTCGGTGGTCCCTTCTGAGTCCTATCTGATCTCAAAAGGTTTGGTAAAATAATCGGAGTCTCGGGAAAGAATGGTACATTACGTTCGAATGTACCATATAGTTATATAATAAAATTTTTGTAAAAATTATATAATTTAGTGTTACGTTATTTTTATCTATAGTTAAGTTTTCGATATCGGGAGAAGAGGGTGGTGGTGGTTGAAAGATGTGTGACAACCTTTTTTTCTAAGAATGTAAATTTACTATGCACCTAATGTCTCCGTTAATTTTACATTTATCGTTGGTTTTAGTTTACTGTCACTTTTATAATATATCTCTTTGACACCCTATACTAGTATCGGTGTGAACCCCGTCCTACTATAGTAATTTTACGAATTTATGTAACTCTCATGGTTTTTCTTTTCTAAAACTTTAACTCGTTTTATTCCGATGGTGAGTTCTTTGATCTTTTTCAGGTACGTTATTTGGTTTCTTTTTTTACATTCTTTAATTCTTTCCATTTTCGTCTTTAACTACTTTATATTTTAGTTTGTCTCGATCAATTATTTTGGATTTCGACCAAGAAACTTTTATGGTCCCTTTAGTTGTTTGAAAACCGTTCATACTATTCTCTGTCTCTTCTGATTATATATTTTCTCTTTGATAAGACTAACTTCATCTCGTCTAATCTACGAGTTATTTATATATATTGCTCCTTTCTCATACACCTATGAAGGGGTCGTCGGTGAGTGAGGAGAAACGAGTAAATACTGCCTCCGTGACGGAGGGTGTTTCCTTCGACTTTTATGGTCTATGAGTGAAAGGGTCTGACGGAACGTCAAAGTCCACCAGTACACTAGTTAAGACCGGTTACTTCCTTCCTCTCTTGATTTTCAAGACAGGTCACTGAGAGGGATGGATTCACCCGTGATTCCCTTAAAGGACCTCAACTTTCGATGGCCGATTTGGTTACAAGAGGTCCTACTCCAAAGGTCCGTTACCGTGTCGATCCTTCATTCCTACCTAAAATCGGGTAAGAGTTGGGGTTGTTGTGATAGGTCTGGGTTTTACCCTTTATTCAAGTGCATTCTCAGTCACTCTAAAAAATAAGTCACCGATCATTCTCTCTAACCTGTATTGTGTTTGTTTCTGTTGTGATCTTATGTTCCATTTCCTCTTTGACTATGTAAATTCTCACCGAATGAATCTATCTTCTAATAAAGAGAGTGTGTATCTTCCACTGGTGCTCGTCTCGACCCTACTACCGTGGTGTCACAGCAATCTTTGTGTCGGGGAAAGACAGAAAGACGAGGTAGTAACACTCGAACCCCGGAAGTAAGAGAGCTAGTGGAGCACCAGGTTCTACCGACGACCTCGGTGTCGACGGAGTAGGTGCAAGGTCCGACCTTCGTCTTTCTTCCCTTATTTTTCGTTTTCGTCGAGGTACGGACTAATACCTGACACGGGGGCTGGACGGGTAAAAAAGGAAAAACCGGTGTGACGCACCGTACCCTTTGAAAGGACTGGTCCCTAGTTTAGGTACGGGAGACGTCGTCTGTCAGAATTGGCGACCTGGTGGTGTCTTCAGGATTTGGCACGGGAAAAATTCCTTGGAAGGGGTTTCAGGGTAGGATGTTGAAGGTGAATGCAGACTAACTGGTCGAGAATCAGTACACCGGTGGGATCGACGTTTCCTCCGACCCTGTACATCAGAAAAGGGACCCATATAATGACGAGGTTTCGTAAAGTCCCAGGAACGAGAGTTTCTGTCCTTTCTTACCTAGGGTCCACCCGTCGACCGTCCGAGACGGTACTGTCTGGAACCTTGAGGAAGAAGGGTTCGACCTGTTTTACCGGAAAGAGTGGATTCGGGTTTCCCCTCCTCGGGGTCTATACCAGCGGTCCTAAACCTTTTCTGACCCCACCACAAGACGGTCCCGAGCGAAACACGTCACCTCTTACTCCGGTCGTCCTCCCCACTTCCTCCCCTTCTCCCCGTCGAGTCAAAAGATCCAGTTCAGTCTAGGGTATAGGAGTCCCACACCTCCGAGTCTACAGGGGTCCTGGCTCAGAGGACAGGGGGATCCGGATAGACCCGAAGACCTGATTTAGGAGGTCCGTCAGGTTAAGGGGAGAAATAGTCAGGTCCTTTCTTCTTATCGTTGTTTCGAAGGGTCCACCGAGTTACCATTTCTTAAACGGACGGTTATTTCCTCTGGTGTCCTCTGTACCCAAGATAGGGTCCCAGTCCTTCTAGAGGACCTCCTCCCGTCCCGGTGGGTGAGGTCCTAAGAACGGACCTCTTAGGGTGTCTGTCTCCTCGGACCCCTAGTGTCTCTCAACCTTTGTCGAACCGTTGATTTGGGACGACTGGGAACACCCGGGCGTCAACTGCGACGGGAGGGTGACGTCCCCGGGACCCGTGTCTTTGTTATATTATTATCGAGGACTATGGAGTTTGCAACTAAAACAGGAAAACACAGAGATCGAGTTACTTAAGGATGTTCTTGGGACTCATTAATGACCGTCAAGGAAGTAAAATGTCTACTCCTTTAACTCTGGGTCTCTCGGTTTTTGGAGCGAGGTCCAGGGCATCAAGGGTGCCGAGGACCTTCCTTCGATCGACTCAAAGACAGTGAGGAGCCGTCCCGGTCGATCCGGTCCCGTGTCCGAGTCTCGGGTCTGTCTTGACTCTCGTCGGTGAACTCGGCTTCCTGAGGTCCGTTTCACTGAAAAGAGTGAATATTCTGTCTCTACTATTATCATAGGTGGAGACTCCTGACAACTTTTCTAATTTACTCAGTTATATTCCTTTCTTAAACCAATGGGTTCACGAACTACTTACGAAAAATTGAGTGAGTCCACCCTCAAACCCGTTGTACGTCTACCTTTTCGGTTGTCATTGGTAGAGAGACAGTACCGAAGAAGGACCCCCCGAATTAAGTCGGATACAGTGTTCAAGGGGGAACTGTTTGGATCCGTCACACAAGTTTTCGTCTCTGTAGTGAAACGGTTGTTTCCAGGTATATCAGTTTCGATACCAAAAAGGTCATCAGTACATGTTTGCACTCTCAACCTAGCATTTCTTCCGACTCACGGTTTCTCAATGACGAAAACTTAACACTACAACCTCTTCTGAGGACTCTCAGGGAACCTGTCATTCCTCTAGATTGGGTAGGTAGGATTTCCTTTAGTTGGGACTTATAAATATCCTTCCGACTTCGACTACGAGGTTATGAAACCGGTGGACTAACCTTATGTCACCGGTGGAGAAACCTTTTCTGGGTCTACGACCCTTTCTAACTTCCTCTTTCTTCCCCCGCTGTCTCCTACTCTCCTCTACCAATCTGCGTAGTGACTGTGTCGCCACCTGTACTTAGCTGAGTTGCCTGTACTTAGACTCGTTTGAGGCCCTCTATCGTCTCCGGTCCCCTCGGACCACACGGCGTCAGGTATCCGAATGTTTTTCAGTCTGCGGCAAATCACTGACGTGTCGTTGTTGTGTCCAATGGGAGCAAAATGCCTTATGTCCCACAAGGACTTTTTGACCTTAGTAGACTTTTATCAAATACTCTTTTTATTTTGTACATGTTAATCTTAGGACTACGACTTTCCAAAAAAAAAAAAAAAAAATTTAAATTTTTATTTTTCAGTACTCCTTAGGGGACTGTCAGGTTACCAATCCTGAGCCGTGCAAGTGACGGCCCCCGGGGTCACAAGGTAGGGACCAACCCCTTGATTCTGGGGTGTTCGGTACACCACGTCGCTTGTTGTTGTTGTTTTTCTTGCTTTTTGTTTTTCTTTTAGATTTTTATAGTTCTATTAGGGTTGCGACGAGTAGTGTCCCCGGCCGCCTTACACGGGACTTGTGTCTAGGAGACCGAACGCGGAGTGGCGGAGGGACACTTTGCCTCGAGATAAAGAGGTCGGAGGATCGAGAAAGAATTTTTATGTGGAAGGTCCAGAGGGGCACCCGGGTCTTTGAGACACAACAGAGGTACCTTCCCTGGACCTTTGACCTAAAAAATTTTATTTATCGGACCCACTCAAAACAGTCGACGTTTTAACCCCCTGGGTCTACGTTCCTGACAGACTGGCTGGTTTTTTTTTCCTTTTTTACCGTGTTTCGCATCCTCCGTTGAATGGGTTTCAGGGACTCGGTCCCTCCCCGTCCCGGCCCCTGACCGGGTCCTAGTGTATCGTCCGAAAGTCTACGTCCGACTCTGACCCCGGAGAAGACGGGGTGCCCGGAGTATTGACGAGGGGAAGAGGGGGGTGGGGGTGATGGGAGGAGGGGGGTTTCGGGTCTCCCACGACCCCAGGGGAACCTGGGAGCCTAAGGTAGTCGGCACACACCCGCGGTTCGCCTTTAGGTCGCGTCAGAGACGGAGAGAGACGGGGGAGGGAGGGACGAGGGGGTTCTACGGAAAAGAGTTCATTGGAAAGACTGAACCCCTCCCCTCCCGACCCCCACCGTTACTGGAACTCCGGTTTTGTGTGTTACCGGGTCAGTCCGAGACCTCGAGACGGTCCGTCTCCTTCCTTCGGACGGGACAAAAAGAGGGGACCCGACCTTACAACTAAGTCCTCTCTCTCTCCTCCCACTCTCTCTCTTTCCCTCTTCCTCCCCCCTTCCCCCACCGCCGTCCTCCTCTTTCTCTCCACTCTTACCTTATCCTTCCTCCTTCACGCGTCTTGTTACCACTTTCTCCACCCATGGACCGTGGTCCCACGGTTCGGACCTAAAACCCTTGGTTCACCCCTCAGACCAGTCGTGTGTGACAAGTCCCAGGTCTCCCCAGTAGGGTCGGGGAGCTCCAACGTGTCCTGGTCCCGTCGGTTTCCCGGAGTGAGCAGACGACTGATGTCTGTGCCACTGGTAGTCCTCGTCCAGAGTCCCCGAGGGTCTCCATTTCAGTGGAAAGACTTAGTAGAGGGGAAAACCTAGTGTCAGATAGAGGAGGAGGAGAAAAAAGGAGAGTGAGGTGAGACCCGTGTGACTAGAGGCCCAATAAACTTGTTTGGTACGTTGAGGACGGGGTCCCGGAAACCTGGCCGGAAAGGGAGACGGCCCTTACAAGAGTGGTACTTAAGAACTTAGTGAGATAAGAGTCGAGTGCAGTAAAGAAATCTTCCTCTAAAGGAGGTTGTAAGTTACGGCAGATCGAAACAAGAAGTCTCGGAAATACTGCGTACGTGCGTGGTGAATTATAGAAGTATAATATCAAAAAGGAAAAACCCCCCCCGTATGGTTTCCCGAAAACCCTAGAGTCGGGGGGTCGTCACTTTCGGGACTTAGCATAGGTGATCTGGAGGTCCCTTGAGGTGTCAGATATAAAGAAGAAAGTGAACAAGTAATAGACAGAAAAGGTGGTCTGACACTCGAGGTGCTCCGTCCTTAAAGGGAAGAAAACTGATAGTGGAATTTAGTCACGAACCGTGTTTCATCCACGAGTTATTTATCATCATTATTACTATTCCTCTGAAAGAGTTGGTCTATTGTTTTGTGTGTCATCTCAATAACATAGTCATAGATGAATGACACATTGTTTAATGGGGTTGTGAGTCGTCGAAATAATAGAGTCAAAGACACTCAGTTCTTAAGCTCTCAACCCTGAAGGAACCGTCAGGCTGCCAATTCTGACACGAAAGTGACGTCCCCCGCTCACAAACTAGGGACCAATCTCTTGATTCTAGGACGTACGACAAACGACGTTGGTTTTGTTTTTTTTTTTTTTTACCTTAGGTTCTCACCGAAGCGATCCACCAAGACTGAGTTCCAGAGACCACTCCCATGTCAATTCTCCTACCGACCCAGTGTCAGTAGACTTCCGAAGTGACCCCGGCCAACTCTTGGGTGAAGGACTGAGTAAGTGTACTGGTAACCGTCCTCCGGAGTCAAGGAACGGTGTACCGGGAGAGACGTCTTCCGAGTACTGTCCCGTCAACCTAAAAGCGTTTCGTTCACTGAGGTACCCTCTTGTTCTCTCTTCGGTGACACAGAAGGACTAAACCAGAGTCTTTAGTGTGTGGTGGTAGAGACGGTAGGAGATGGTTGATCTTCGTTCAGTGAGGAAGGTCAGTGTAAGTTCCCCTCCCCTTAAGGAGAGGTGGAAAGTTACCCTTCTAACAGTTTCTTCAACGCCTGTATAAGAATTTGGTGACGTCTGCATTATTCATTTTAGCACACCTTACTTCTTTTTTTTTTTTTTTGACTCTCTGTTACTTACGACCTTACATAGACTCAGTCAAGTGTGACGGCATTGTTTTATGGTGTCTGTCCCACCGAATCTGTTGTTTACAAAGAAAGAGTATCAAGTTCTCCGACCCTTCAGACTCTAGCCCCCGGTCGTTCCGTCTAAAACTGGACTCCGAACGTTGGCCCAGGGGGAGTGGGACACGAGAGAACCCGAGAAGAAACACCCGAGTGTCTCTGTCCCTCTCTCGTTCGAGAGACCACAGAGAAGAAGATTCCTGTGATTAGGGTAGTCGAGTCCCGGGGTGGGAATTAATGAAGGGCTATCCGGGGTAAAGGTTTGTGTCCGTGTAACCTCCAATCCCGAGGGTGTATACTTAGACCCACCCCTCTGTGTTTGTAAGTCAAGTATTATTCCCCGTTGTCTCCTAAAGGGACCGTCACGTCACCAATTCTGAGGCACGAAGGTTACGACCTCCCCGTCCAACCTAGGGACCAACCCCTTCATTCTAAGGTGTACGACACACCGAGTCGGTTTTGATAGTTTTCGTCTGTTATTTTGTATTATTCCCCACTGTGCCCCCGTCTTAGTGACAGACGTAAGGGGTTAAGGTTCTTGTCACGGTCCGTTTATGAACCATAAGTTATTTATGAACTATTCAAATTATTTACATACTTACCTACTTACACTGGTTATAGACGACTAATATATGAGAACTCTCAGGGCACCTGTCGTTCCACTAGTTTGATCAGTTAGGATTTCCTTCAGTTGGGACTTATAAGCAACCTTTCTGACTACGACTTCGACTTCGATGTTATAAAACCAGTGGACTACATTTCTCGGCTGAGTAACCTTTTCTGGGACTACGACCCTCTCTAACTTCCGTTTTCCTCTTCCTCCACCGTCTCCTACTCTACCAACCTATCGTAGTGGCTGAGTTACCTGTACTCAAACTCGTTTGAGGTCCTGTGTCACTTCCTGTTCCCTCGGACCGCACGACGTCGGGTACCCCAGTGTTTCTGACTCGTTTACTTGTTGTTACTGGTGTCACATGGGAGTCGTCCGGGGAACGTTCCAGTGTTCTCGTATAAGACTACCTCTGTCGGACTGGAGTGTCTCGAATGTCGGGTCTCGTCCCCTGTCCACAATTCTCCATCAATGTTCCAGTACTGCTTCCCAGCACTTCGGGATTACCCTTTTCCCACCAAAGACTCTCTCTTTGTCGTCTCGTACATTAAATCCACCTCCGAGGTCTCGTTGGAGGGACCCTACTATCAGTGTCACATATAGTCAAAGGACACCGACGACATTGTTTGACAGTGGTTGAGTCGTCCGAAATTTGTCGTCTTTACATAAGGGAATGTCAAGGCCTCTAGTCTACAGTCTTTACTCAAAATGTCTCTAATTTAGTTCCCCCAGTGTCCCGACCAAGGAAGACCTCCGAGGTCCTTTTTTTTTTTTAGGTAAGGAACGGAGAAGGTCGAAGACCGCCGACGGTCGGAGTGAGGGTAGCAGTAGAGTGGCAGAGAAGACCCCAGTCGAGAGAGAGACGGAGAAAGAATGTTCCTACGAACACTAATGTGACTCCCGGGTGGTTTTAGGACGTCCTAACAGAGAGGTCGAGCACTAGGACTTGAAGTAGCGGAGACGGTTCAGGGAAAACAGTGTGTTCCATGGTAAGAGTTCAGTCTCAGTCTGGACCTGGAGAAACGCACGATTCAGCACAGGTTGAGAAACGTTGAGGTACCTGATATTGGGTGTTCCGACGAGACAGGTACCTTAAGAGGTCCGTTCTTATGACCTCACCCAACAGTAAAGGAGGAGGTCCCCTAGAAGGATTGGGTCCTTAGTTTGGGTCCAGAGGGTGTAATGTCCGCCTGAGAAATGGCGGACTCGGTACTCCCATCGTCTAAAGAAACCCCTCGTAATGAGTCGGATAGTATTCCAGCCTCCTCGATCCGCCTTTCAACCGTCTCTTTCGTAAAGTTTGCTTCCCGGTCCTCCTTCCTTTCGTCTAAGTTCGGTCACTCCGTCCCTGAAGGGACACCAGGTCACCGATTCTAAGACGTGAGGGTTCCGACCCCCGGGTCCAAGGTAGGGACCAGTCCCGTGATGTAGGGTACACGGCACTGATTCCAGAATGAACGGGGTTGATTTTCTAGGGCGGACGGCGTGGATTCTGGGTCGCGTCGGTTTATTTATTTTTTAAATTCACACCGTCCTCACCTCAGTTGTGTCCACTCCTCCACTCCGGTTCCCCCCTGTCCCTTCGACGTCCCGGAACATCCGACACCACTCCTGGGACCGACAGTGGAACTCTCTCTACCCTTCGGTCCTCCGAGACACGTCTCCGACCTGCCCGAGACTGAGTCCAAGATGCTCCTAGAGAGACCGGTGGAGAACCTTCTGTGAGACCATTCGTCTGTATTCTCGTCCCTTGCGTCCCTCCTCCACCGTCGCCACGACTGACCTCCCCTGCCGTCGACCTGGTCCTACTACCAGCACCTCCACCCCTCTCTAAAACGTCGGCCTCAGCTGTCGTAAACGACTACCTGACCTCCCTTCTCTCCTCAGTTCTCCAGAGAGTCGGAAAGAGACTCGTCCGCGCCCTCCTCCCTGATGGTACGTACTCCGACCTTCCGACGTCCGTCTCACCCTAGACTCCAACCTTACTTCGGTACACTGTAAAATCTCCGGTCACTAGTCCGTCTGCCGGACCTACCTGGGGTTCCGTGTGTCCGAGGTTCTCCCTTCAACCGTGTTCAACACCTGACACCAAAAGTGGGTGGAGCTCCCCGGGGAATAGGAGAGGGGGTTGAAGGGGAGTGCGGGCCCACCTCGGTCGGAACAAACAAAGGGAGGGCAGTAGGCAAAATACTACCCCTTCCGACCAAAAGGGGATTGGGTCGTCTGTGGAGAGGGGAGACGGACAGGGACTGGGAGGGCGGAGCCCTTCGGGGCGCGACCGGAGGACTTTACAGGGTCGTCCTACCCCGGGGACGGTGGGTACGTCGGTCGGTCTACCCGGGGTTTTCCCCTTCACCCAGTAGGTGTCAGTGGGCCGTGCGCCAGTCGAGTCCTGGGTCCCAGCGCAGAAGAACTACAGGGTGGTGTCAGGACCCTCCGACCCTCTCCTTCGTTGGTAGGAAAAGAGTAAAGAGTGCTCTTTTGAGGTCCTCTCCGGGTTCGAGTGGGTTTTGCGAGGTGGTTACCCCTTCGACCTTAACTTTGGGTCCAGGACTGTCTTCCTACAGAAGAAACATTCGTGACGCCTGTTCCGCTACCCACTTGTCTTGGGTCAGGGTAGAAGGGTCCTGGGATCATCCCCTCTGTATTGACAGTGGCTGTCACTGTTGGGTCGTAATCAGTCCCGACTCTACCTCCCCCGGGTCGTGAGACCCAACCCCTACCGACTCGGTCGACCTCTCAGTCCCTCCTGAAGGACCTCCTCCGTCACCGAGTGACTCTGGATCTGTTACTCACCCTCCCTCAATTATGTACGTTTATACGGTGAGCCTCCCTTGTCGTATACGCTTCCGGGTCCTAATTCTCCTCCTTGGACCTCTGAAGATTTAGATTGGAACATGGAGGAGACTAATTTGAGAGGACACCGACGACCGTTTGAGAAAACGGACCGTAAGTGAGTAAGAGAGAAAGTAAGTAAGTTTGATTGTAAGGGATTTCAAATGTCGATCACAGTTCTGGACACGTCTGTGTCGGGAAGGGTACCCTGACACTGGGACTGAACCTCTCCCCCAGTCTCTCCTTGACGACCTCCTCCTCTGTAGAAGAGGTTCTGGACTCCCTCTTCTTGTTCTCTAGGACCCTTCCCCTGAAGGGACCACCAGGTTCCTTCACCGATTCGGAGACTCGAGGGTCACGTCCCCTGGATCTAAGCTAGGGGAAAGTTCCTCGATCTAGGGTGTACGACGTTGATTGACCGCGTCGGTTTGTTTAATTATTATTCTCTCTACGACCCTTTCTCCGTCCCTTCCCGTAAGGGCCGTCTCCCTTGTCGGACACGCTTCCGGACTTCCACTCAAGGCTCATGCTGTGCGAGGGTTTTGATGAGTCCAAGTCAACTCCGTGTCCCGCCAAACCCTCTCCAATCTCTCCGGTCGGAGTGTCGGGGGCACACACCTGAAGGAAGGTCCCGTGACCCCTCGCCACCTGTTCAACGCGCGTCCCTTCTCTGTCCTCATCCGACTATTCAGTCTCTGTGGCGGGAGGTGGTGACCTCCTACTCGCGCTACTTCGGAATCTTAGTGTCTACCCAAAGAAACCTCCACCCTCCCGCCCCTCCTAAACTTGGATCGAAGACTTCCTCCCCCAGGGAAAGAAGAACCCCCCGAGGTCGAGACCTGCCCTCCGAACCAGGCATCGTCGGCGATCCACCGCGATCCTGTGGTGGCAGTGGTGGTCGCCCAAGACTCGAGTGCTTCCCCGCAGGCCGGGTCTCAGGGCGGCGTGCCTCGGGTCCATCCCCGTTTGGGGTGTCCGGGAAACGAAGACACAGGACACCAGGACCTGGGAGGTCTCGACCCCGAATGAGTGCCACCATAAACTTCGTAAATCCACGACGAGCCTGAGCCTCCCGAGGTCTTTCTCCACCGACTCGCCGTCGTCTAAAATAGACAGTAGTGTGACCTTTGAGTCTGACCTCTCAGATCAAAGGGCGAAGCCCCAGCACCACACACACAACCCCTACCCCCCTCGCCATAAGAATTGAGGAAGTAGTCTGACCCCGATGGTCAGAGGAGGGAGTCTAATCTTTGAGTAAAGTGTGTAGTCTTACTTGGAAGGAATGGAAGGGGGTTGTCTGACCTTTAGGACAAGAGGTAGGTCCCTTGACCCGGAATAGAAGAGACAGGATGAACCCTTTAGGACAGAGGGAGGAGTCTGAACTATTCTCGTGAAATAACAGGGGTAACCCGACCCTGAAGACCATAGAGGGAGGTGGGGGGGAGGGGGGTGGTGGTGGGGAGGGTGGGCTGGCGGGCTCCCCTTCTAAGCGGCCGCCAACGGTCAGGAAGCCTCCTCGGTGCGGGTATAATGATTCCCCATTTGACTCCGGGTTTCGGTGCTCCGACGTGCCGGTCCACCTTGACGTTTACGAGCGGAAGGGGAAAACGGGGGAAGTGACTCGGACGGGAAACGGGAGGCGCGGGACCCATTGAGGGGACCGTGGTCCTCATCCCCTTAAAGCGGGCGTCCGGAGACGTGGAGAGCGTCGGAAAANGGGCTCCCCTTCTAAGCGGCCGCCAACGGTCAGGAAGCTTCCTCGGTGCGGGTATAATGGCTCCCCATTTGACTCCGGGTTTCGGTGCTCCGACGTGCCGGTCCACCTTGACGTTTACGAGCGGAAGGGGAAAACGGGGGAAGTGACGCGGACGGGAAACGGGAGGCGCGGGACCCATTGAGGGGACCGTGGTCCTCATCCCCTTAAAGCGGGCGTCCGGAGACGTGGAGAGCGTCGGAAAATAACCGTGCCCCACCTCCGACCCCCATTTCAGGTCTCGACCCGAACCCCGAGTCCCGCGGCGTCCTCCCTGCCACCACTGGATTGGACGGACTCCGGTGGGGACCTCCTCTTACTCGACCTGGCGTAGGACCAGAGGTGTCTCGCTCTGTGCCACACCCAAGCTTAGAGGGGTGAAGACCAAGGGGTGACACGTCGGAACCTCACCTTTAAGACGTCCGAGAGGGTCGGAGTCAAAGGGGTCGATACTTTTCTCCTACGAGGGGACCCACTAACACTTCTGAGCACCTCAAGGATCTACTCTTTGTGAACCGAGTTACCGACTGCTACTGGAACCTTCAGTTGTACCTGGGGGTGACAGAGGGCAGGGGTCCCCAGATAGAGGACTCAGAGAGGTCAACTGGGAGAGGTGAGGAGAACGTGGATGGGAGGGTTGGGTTCGATGAACGACAGAACTCCGTCTGTCGACCAGGGGGACGTGTCAGTCTCCCCAGAAAGGTTTTGAGTTCGAACCCTTAAGGGACCGTCAGGTCACCAATCTTACGGCTCGAAGGTAACGTCCCCTGTTCCCAACCTAGGGACCAGTCCCTTGCTTCTAGGGTGTTCGAGGTGTCAAACCGGTTTTTTTTTTTTTTTCTGAGTTAGGACTGAAGGCGAGTCTTGGCTGATACCGAGGGGTCACGGGAGTCCTCTTTCAGACTCCCGATGTGGAGTCAAGGTCCGGATGACCCGTGACACACCGGACTGATGACGAACGGAGGTGGGAGGAAAGGCAAAAAGACTTTCTAGGATCACAAGAGGAGGTAGTCGGAAGGGGTCGACGAAATCCAGAGTCGACTTTGTAGTCCCGGGGTTCCTGTCAAAGGGGACTAGAGGTGTTTTGTCCGGACTCGGAGAGTAAGGAGGGGAAGGACGAGGGACACGGGGCGTGTGTCGGGGAAAATGTCCATCTTTATTCTGTGTGACGCCACAGGTGAAAGTTTTATCGGAGACTTAGGTCGGTGAAGAGAGGTAGCGTTGACGAGGTGAGTGGTAGTGTAGTGGACACCGGGTCTGGTGACACAGAGGAGGAGGAATGACCCGAGGGACGGAGACAGGAACCGGGAGTACGTCGGTCTCAACAACACACCAGTAAAGTCAGCACAGGCTGAGAAACACCGGGGTACCTGACATCGGGTGGTCCGAGGAGACAGGGACCGTAATAGGGTCCGTTCTTATGACATCACCCACCGGTAAAGGATAAGGTCCCCTAGAAGGACTCCCTAACTTGGACGTAGAGCACGTAACGTCCTCCCAACAAACGGTGACTTAGTAGTGTCGGTCTCTCTGGGACAATTTAGGATTTAGTCTAGTGTAGGGAGGGAACCCCGGACCGAGTCTTGGGAGAGTCCCGAGGGTAGAGGGAGGTTTATTTTCGGTTTCAGAAATACGAGGACGACGACGACGATTCAGCGAAGTCAGCACAGGCTGACACGCTGGGGTCTCTGCCGTCGGGTGCTCCGAGGGGGCAGGGACCCTAAGAGGTCCGTCCTCGTGACCTCACCCAACGGTAAAGGAAGAGGTCTCGTACTTTCACTTTT
The DNA here is from genome assembly GCA_006410555.1 of Capra ibex. NCBI lineage: Eukaryota > Metazoa > Chordata > Mammalia > Artiodactyla > Bovidae > Capra > Capra ibex. The sequence goes on from SJYO01050415.1 coordinate 45,925,744, forward strand.
CACTTTCACTTCTGTAAGTCAGGATAGGCTGAGAATCGCTGGGGTACCTGACGTCGAATGGTCCGAGGAGGTAGGTACCCTAAAAGGTCCGTTCTCATGACCTCACCCAACGGTAACGTTGGGCCTTTCGGGCTTGTCAGACAAGTTCGGAGGGAGATGGGGAACAGAAGGATTAGAGTAAAGGTAGGATAGGAGGACGAGGGAGATGAGATCGGTGTGACCGGAGTTTATCGGTCGTGTTAGGTGGAGTCCCGGAAACGTGGACGACAGGGGAGTCGGACCTTGTGAGAAGGAGGGTCTACAGACATACTGAGGAAGAGAGGGGAGGAAGTGCTGGATCGGGTTTACAGTGAGGAATATCCCCGGAGAGTTAAGTGACGTTTTGTAAAAAAAGATTAATGAATCTTGAAAATTTCGCCAGAGGAATTACCACAAACCCATTTTCTCCTTTATTTTTGACGTTAATGTCTGTTAAATCTTTTTCTCCTACTCTCGTAATGTAAAGTGTGGAGTACTACTTTCGTTTCGACATGAGGACCTTTTTGTAAATGTAGGTACTTACGCCTTCAGATTAGGTCACTAATCTTACTTAATGAGATCATAAACCCGAAGGGACCCCCGAGTCCCCATTTCTTAAACGGACGGTTACGTCCTCTGTACCCAAAATAGGGACTCAGTCCTTCCAGGGGACCTCTTCTTTTACTGTTGGGAGAGGTCATCAGGACGGACCCTTTAGGGTACCTGTGTCCTCGGACCGTCCGATGTCAGACACCTCAGTGTTTCTCAGCCTAGTACTGAATCGCTGGTTTGTCATTTATCCCCGGAGACCTAAAAATTTTTTTTTGTTTGTTAAATCCTGAAGGGACCACCAGGTCACCAACGGTTACCTCTGTGTCCAAGCCAGGAACCAGCCCTTTCTAAGGAGTACGGTTCCCCACCGATTCGGGTACTCGGTGTTGACCTCTTTCGAGACCTCGTCGTCACTTCTGGGTTTCGTCGGTTTTTATTTATTTATTTAAACTTTTTATTTATATCGCCCTCTTACCTACGGACATATACATGTCGACTCAGGGAAAGGACATGTGGACTTTGATAACGTTGTAACAGTTAACTGATATGAGGTTATACTTTATTCTTCGAATTTTTTAATTTCTTTAATTAATTTTTTTTTAAATTTGGTCCCCTGTTGTCTCCTACTCTACCAACCGACCGTAGTGACTGAGCTACCTGTACTCAAACTCGTTCGAGGTCCTCAACCACTACCTGTCCCTTCGGCCCACACGACGGCAGGGACCCCAGCGTCTCTCAGCGTGTGTACTGACTCGCTGACCCGTTGGCGCGACTTGACTTTGGTGAGAGGTGGAGAGGGAGGGGGGTGGGTCAGGGAACTGCTGAAGAAAAAAAAAAAAAAAAAAAAACCAAGAAGTAAATAAATACCGACGTGACCCAGAAACGACGACACGTGGCCGAGAGAGATCAACGTCATTCGGTCCCGATGCAAGCAACACCACGTGTCCGAAGAGTAGCGCCACCGAAGAGAACGACGCCTCGAGTCCGAGATCCGCCCTTCCGAAGTCATCGACGTCGCGCGTCCGAGTCATCAGAATCGCGTGGGGTGCCCGAATCTTCGAGGCGCCGAGCATCCTAGAAGGGTCTCGTCCCTACGTCGGGCACAGGGGAGGTAACCGTCCACCTACGGACAGTCGGACCCCTTAGGAACGGCCGAAGTAAAAAGAGGAGTCGTCTATGAACTGTGAGAGATATAAAAGGAACGGGATGACTATCAGACAGACCTCTTGATCTGAAACTAGGGGTCCCCGGTCTGGAATAACCAAGTGGTGGTCTCGTTCCGGGCTTTATGGACAGCCACTTCACACACCTAACGTACGGAGATAAAACTTGGACATTCTGTAAGTGTTCAAAGTTTTAGGTTTTCTGTCCTTTACCTTCACTCTTCGTTGGATGGGTGGTGTCGTTGGATAGCTGGACCGGACTGGGAAGGGTCACGACAAGGGGGCAGGATCCCAGAACAGGTCTCTATCAGAGACGTTCCTACTCTTTTGCACATGCACACAAAGAAGGGGGAGGAAAGAAAGGTGTTTACCGTTTGTGAGAATAGGACGAAACGTCACAGGAGGATCGTTCTGTAGATCCTCTAGTGTGGTGTAGTCAAAGGTTAACGAAGGAGTAAGAAAAAAACAAAGAGAAATTCGTTGACGTACGTACCACTGGTTCCCCCTTTCTCAAAAAAAGCGTTAGTGTCAAAAGGTCCTCGTCACCGCCGACTCTCGAGTCGTGGTAGAGTGTCTGGGGGACCGGAGTGTAACACCAAGACGTCAGTTCTAGAGGGTGTGCGAAGACCACCCGTACGTTTGGTCTCACCGGTGAAACCTTGTGTCAAACGGTTAGAGGGGTCTCCAATTTATATGTGAAGAGTATACTGGGTCGGGAAAGTAAGGACCCACAAATGGGTTCTCTTTACTTTTGGAGACGCGCGTGGGCGCGTGTGTGTGTGTGTGTGTGTGTGTGTGTTGGACATACACGAACAGAGATCGTCGAGAGAAGACTTAGTGATCGTCAACCTTTTGTCGGGTCTACAAAGAAGTCGACCCTCTACCTTTTCGTTTTGACACCAAGGAGGGGTGCACCGGTCTTTTTACGTTGTGTGAAGCCTAAGCTGTTGGACTTACTTGCCGTCTACGCAAGTCAACTCACTTTCTTCGTTCTGAGCCCTCCGAGATAATAAGGTAAATCTTCTGTAAGACTTTTTCCGGCGAGCCATCACTGTCTCTCTCGACACCCAACACCCCCGCCTCACCCCCTTCCCACATCGGTGTCTCCCGGTCGTCCTCCCCTAAAACCCCCATTACCTTTGGTAGACGTAAAACTAAGACCCACTGACGGCGTACGCACCGTGTCTCGAATATCTCGTCGTGTCTCTTTTCTCATTTAAAATGATATACGTTTATAAAAGTACTCAAAATGATTTTCCCACGGATTACATCCTCAGGTACATATACTGTACGACCTTATCGTTTTGATATCCTTATTTTTTTGTTTGGTCACCCACGGGCCCGACCCCCTACTCCCCTCCCCAACTGACGTTTCCCCGTGTCCCGATCAAAACCCTACTACCTTGAACTACCATAGACCTAACGCTAAACTACTATACTGATATTCGAAAATAGTTTTCAGTATGAAACATGTCTGAATTTTACTCGCGGAAGATAACATAGCATGACGTCCTATTTAATGTAAAGTTATTTTAACCCAAACCTCCCCAAAATTTATATTAAATTAGAGTTCACCATCACCACCGAATCAGTGATTCAGTACGGGTTGAGAACGTTGGGGTACCTGACAGCGGGCGGTCCGAGGAGACAGGCACCCTAAAGGGTCTGTCCTTATGACCTCACCCAACGGTAAAGGAGGAGGTCCCCTAGAAGGACTGGGTCCCTAACTTGGGTACGGAGGACGTAACGTCCGTTAAGAAATGGCAACTCGGTGGTCCCCTCGGGGTTATTTCAGCCAGAATTTATAGGATAGAGTCCTGAAGGAACTACCAACCCACCGATTCTGAGGTACGAGGGTCACGTCCCCCTGGACCCAAGTTAGAGACCAGTCCCTTGATCTAGGGTGTACGGTGTCAATTCTCAAGCGTACGGTGCTCACTTCTAGGCCGTAGACGTTGCTTCTAGCTTCTAGGGTACACACCGTTGATTGTGGGTCGTACCGGTTTATTCATTTATAAAAAAAATTAATTTTTTATTGACAAATAATTTTTTTTTTTAGAATAGAGAGGAACGGGAAGGGACTGACACACTGGAATCCGTTTCGGGGATTGCAGAGACACGGAGGTCGCTTCCTCCTTTCTAAACCCCTCCTCCACCCACGACTCCAGAACCCAGAGTAGTACCCATGGATCCATGTGGTCATGGGTGTTCTTTGTAAATGTTTGTTTCGTCTCCCCGAAATACTCCGAAATCCTACCGTGGGGTGAGGTCATGAGAACGGACCGTTTAGGGTACCTACCTCCTCGGACCTTCCGACGTCAGGTACCGTAGCGTGTCTCAACCTGTGCTGACTCGCTGAAGTGAAAGTGAAAAGTGAAAGTACGTAACCTCTTCCTTTATCGTTGGGTGAGGTCACAAGAACGGACCTCTTAGGGTCCCTGTCCCCTCGGACCACCCGACGGGACACCCCAACATGTCTCAGCCTGTGTTGACTTCGCTGAATCGTCGTCGTCGCCGTCGTCCTACTTTGATCCCAGTCTGTTGACTCGACGACTGTTTCCGAGGACACAGAACATTCCTGTCCAGGACTTGACTCGGGACAGTCCGGGAAGGACTCAGGGAGACTTGGTGGTCCGTGAGGAACAACTGGATCTTTTCACTCCTCTTCGTAGACACCCGGCGTCTCCCTACCGTAGTCCCTACGTGTTAAGTCTCGTAACATTCTCTCGGAAAAAGTCATCAGTCTACCTTGACGGTCTAGTCCAGGGACGGCAGAGTCGACAAACCCCGTCTCAAACCCATACATGTCGGGGGCCGGACGAGAGTGGCCGAGTGTGCATCCCCTCTTACTCTATATAGTCGTTATATTGTCTTCTCGACTCCCGAGTCCGACCCCTTAGGACTTCCCCGTGTTGGGTGGGATTCCTCTCTTTAGTCCCTCCCGAAAGACCTCCTGTCCGACGGTCTCGACTCGGGATTATACGACTGACTTGTGGATGACTCGTGGGACCAAACCTGAGCCACCTTCTCGGATAAAAACTCCGACTTCACTTTCCCCTCACACACCCGTCTTCCCAACCCCGTCTCCGACGACGATTTTCGTCCCCACACCCACCCCCGTCTTGTCACCCTCTATTCTGTCCTCACTCCACCATGGACCAAGTTCCGGTGGGACCGTCCTCGGACCTGAGAGAGGGAGAGTACGGGCGTATCCTCGTCGACAGAGTTCTAGGGAGGTACACACGTCCCTCTGACTCCACCCTTCTTCGACCCTCCCCAGTCCCATTCACTACCCTTACTCCACTGACAGCCTCAGTGTACCTCTTCGCCCATGTGCACAATGGCTTCCCACGAGTGACAAGTTTTCGGTTGTTTGTCCGGTCTGACCACCTTTCCTCTCAAACGAAATAAAGTCTACGGCCGTCGACCACCCCCACCCCCGTCTGTAGACAGGTTTCCGACTGCTGGGGGGTGAGGACCGTTGGTCCCACCGTTCTCAAAAGTATCTGTCTTCACCGGCCCCTTCCCCCGATGAACGTCTTTGTCATCAGTCGAGACTGTCAGTAGAAGTTTAACCAGTAGTCACCAGACTGGTCGTAGTAGAACTAACAAGATCCCTGTGAAGTAGAAGTCAAGGTCCCAGGAAAGAAGAGTAAAGAAACTTCGGTCAAGAGTCTTAGCACCGTCGAGCACAGGACCCATGGTAGATCAGAAGTGCATCAGTTGAAGAAGTGGGACCACGAAACCATAGACATTCTGTCGAGTGTCCTATACAGAGTCTTATAAATCGATATCGGGAACTCTTTCTTCATTTCTGGGAACTGAGACGAATTACTGGTGTAATAATAAACCAGAGGAAATGACAAAAGGAAACAAAGAAGTAAAGAACATAGAGACTAATTTGAATAAGAAACTGATTTCAAAAGGTGTCTGTCTTCCGTCCGTCTCCTGTGCCCCACCCTTCCCTTCCTGGTACTCCAGGACGGGGTAAAGTGTCCATCTCACTCTTCCGTCTCAAGAACGGAGAATCCAGGGTGGGTTCTGGGAAGGTTCTCGATCCTCCAGAGACGATTACGTCGAAACAACAAAAATTTCGTAATTGTGTTACTACGAAATTTCGACGTAACGGTTTCTACGTAAAAAAAGAGTAAGAAATCAAGGAGTCTGAGAGGCTAGACTAGTAAGAAGCAAAGAATTTAAGACAATCAGAACCGAAGATTTCAAGGTGTCACCGTTTATAGAAACTAGGAATCTCCGAGTCTAAGCAAGTAAGTCATTTGTAAATAACTCGGAGACAGGACACACTCACGGTTCTTGTGTCTTTTCCTTTTTTATCTACTTTACTACGTTTCTCGACTGAGTAATCTTTTTTGGGACTACGACCCTTTCTGACTTCCGTCCTCCTCTTCCCCTGTTGTCTCCTACTCTACCAACCTACTGTAGTGGCTGAGTTACCTGTACGCAAACTCGTTTAAACCCCTCTACCACTCCCTGTTCCTTCGTACTACACGACGTCAGGTACCCCAGCGTCTCTCAGCCTGTGTTGACTCGCTGACTTGTTGTTGTTCTACTTTAAGGACGGGATCCCCTTTGGTGTAAATAACTCCCGATTCCATGGTCCTAGTTAAGATCCACAGGTGTACATTGAGGAAATTAGGACGGAGGTTGGAATACTCAATCTCTGAACTCATTAGGGGTAATGGTTTAAGTTGCAAGTCTTTTGTTTCTAATGTCGTAGGCCAAGGTAGTGAAGTACCGTTTATCTACCCCTTTGTCACCTTTGTCACTCTCTGAAATAAAACCCCCCGAGGTTTTAGTGACGTCTACCACTCACGTCGATACTTTAATTTTCTGCGAACGAGGAACCTTCTTTTCAATGCTAGTTGTATCTGTCGTATAATTTTTCGTCTCTGTAATGAAACGGTTGTTTCCAGCCAGATCAGTTTCGATACCAAAAAGGTCACCAGTACATACCTACACTCTCAACCTGACACTTCTTTCGACTCTCGTCTTCTTAACTACGAAAACTTGCCACCACGACCTCTTCCGAGAACTCTCAGGGAACCTGACGTTCCTCTAGTTTGGTCAGTTAGGATTCCCTTTAGTCAGGACTTATAGGTAACCTTCCTGACTACGACTTCGACTTTGAGGTTATGAAACCGGTGGACTACGTTTCTTGACTGAGGAACCTTTTCTGGGACTACGACCCTTTCTAACTTCCACCCTCCTCTTCCCCGGCTGTCTCCTACTCTACCAACCTACCGTAGTGGCTGAGTTACCTGTACTCAAACTCATTCGAGACCCTCAACCACTACCTGTGTCTTCGGACCGCACGACGTCGGGTACCCCAGTGTTTCTCGGTCTGTGCTGGCTCGTTGACTTTACTTGACTGTTTACTCCTTTGCCTCCGTGTCCTAAGACCTTGCGGAACGAGGATTTTCAGAGTCAGTCAAGTCAGTGAGTCAGTACAGACCCTGAGTTCTTGAGAATCGAGGATTCTAAGCTTCCAGGGTGTCAACAACCATAACAACAAATTACTTCAGATCAGTTAAAGACTCCACACAAGTAAAGACGGTATGTCGTCTTACTGAGTAAATACGTATATACAAAAGAACAAGTATAAGAAAAGGTAATACCAAATAGATGCAAAGATCTCTAAAAACAGGATTTCTCAGACAACAGGAAGGTAAGTTCACTTGGCGCCTGAGTTAGAGTAACACCTCACTCTGTGACGTTTAATCTTGGTGGTACTCTAAGTGTGTACATGTGTGTGTATGTGTGTGTGGTCCTACTGAGTATAAAAGTTTCAGACTGGTCTAAGTCACGACTGTTCCAACACCCCCTTCCTCTTGGGCGTCGTCTGTGACTCTACCCTCACTTTTAACCTCGTTGCCAGACCGTCATAGAGGGTGTAGACCTGTAGACGTGTGGGACACAAGGTTGCTACGGTAAGAACCCGATACCCCTCTTTACACACACGAGTACCCGAGATCCTCTACATGTGTCGTAACAGTTTTCTTCCGTCTTGGACCTCTGGTGAGTGTACGGGTAGTTGTCCGTTTACTAAAGTATTTAAAGGTACGTTCTCTCACTAGGTGTCAGTACCTTTACTTTTAGGTTGTCTACATTCTTATACGTACTTGGAGTGTCTGTATGGAGTGTCTCTCGAAGGATCCACCGAGTCGCCATTTCTTAGGCGGACGACCCGAAGGGAACACCGAGTCGACCATTTCTTAGTCGGACGTTACGCCCTTTGGACCTAAGCTAGGGACCCAACCCCTCTAGGGGATCTCTTCCCTTTCCGATGGGTGAGGTCATAAGACCGGACCTCTTAAGGTACCTGACATATCTGGTACCCCATTTTTTTTTTTTTTTCTTAGGTAGACGATTACGTCCTCTAAGTCCTCTGTGCCCAAACTAGGGAACCACCCCTTCTAGGGGACCTCTTCCTTTCCCGTTGAGTGAGCTCTTAAGAACGGACCCTTTAAAGTCCTGTCCCCTCGGACCACCCGATGGTAGGTACGCCAGTGTTTCTCAACCTGTGTTGACTCGTGTGTTGTGTGTGTGTCTGTATTCTGACTCACGTTCTTCGGTCTAAGTTCTCTGACGTGAGCTTCTAAGAGAAATAGTTTTGAAGTTTCCTGAACGGACTGTCGGGTCACCAATTCTGAGACTCGAAGGTGACGTCCCCCGTACCCAAACTTGGGACTCGTCCTTTGATTCTAGGGTGTACGGATCTCCATATCGGTTTTTTTCTCTTTTTTAAGTTTTGACCCACCCCCTTTATTTAGTTCTCAAACTTTAATTGTATACGTATGATGTTATATATTTTTATTGGTTGTTCCTGGATGACATATCGTGTCCTTTGATACGAGTTGTAAAATATTTCTAGATGTTCCCTTTTCTTAGACATTTTCTTACTTATGTATATATATATATATACATATTGACTTAGTGAAACGGACATGTGGACTTTAATTGTGTCGTAACATTTAGTTGACAACACACACAGTCCGACAGCCTGAGAAACGTTGGGGTACCTGATATCGGGTGGTCAGAGGAGACAGGGACCGTTCTCAAGACCTCCGCCAACGGTGAAAGATGAGGTCCCTAGAAGGCCTGGGTTCCTACCTTGGGTGTAGAGAACGTAGAGGACAGAACCGTCCACCTAAGAAATGGTGATCGTAGTGGTTTTTTTTTTTTTTAATTTAATTTAATTTAATTTATTGTTTTTTTCTTTATGTAACAGTAATTTTTTCAACAGTAAAAATTTAACTGGAGGGTAAGATTCGGAAGTGATTTAATGATAAATACCACCGAAAAGTATCTATACCTTACAGGGCACAATGTACGGAATACACTTATTTCTGTCACAGTCAGGAAGTCCTATTTATTTGTTTTCATATTTAATTAGTTAATTTTTGACATCACCAGTCCACACATGAGTATCCATCATTTGCATTTTATTATTGTCGTGGTTTCTTACCCAATGGAACTCTTTTCTCTCTCAAGCTAACCCTTCTTCGGAATCTCCTTGACCGTCTTGGTAAAGACTTGGATTGACAGGGAAACTTTTCTCAACCGTTTTACCTCGTAGTAGACAGTACGCTAAGAGATGTAATATAATTATAAAGTATTAAACTTCTAAATATAAGAAAAAGTAGGGTACTAAGGTGTTAGAGAGGCAAAGAGGATACTGAGCCAAGAGGTTCCCCCGTTCTAAAGACTCAGTCCACCCTCCTCCCCGCCCCCG